>CM023482.1:52557383-52769495 GCA_013339685.2 Hyalomma asiaticum
ACGTCCTGCGCTTCCGCTGGCATAAGCCGAGAACAGTGTCAGGGCATCTGGACATTTTGGCTGGATCTGTGCATAACTAACTGACAACTTCTCTCGGGACTTAGCACTGTGTTCAATGCATTATCTCAGGGATGACCCCACGAGTGGACTTTTCAGCCATATGAACCGCAAGCTCGTCAGAAATTACTAGGCATGTGCGATAGCAAATTTTAGAACCGAATCAAATACGAATGGAATATTGATACAGCCGAATCGAATACAAACGCGAATCGAGTAAGATTCGATTAGTTTTCGAATAGCCTGCTCATAGCAAGGCAAACATTTCCAAAACAGCCCGGGAATTCCACAGCATTTTATTGAGACGGAAATATTCAAAAAAATCCACGCATATCCACGGAGTGAATGACGATGAGTGGGCGAAGCTCCGGAGGTTCATCGTAGATCGTGCCGAGTTCCGGATTAATAAGTTCCGGCAGAGGCCCGGAATGCATTATTGCGAACTCCAACGGCACTTCCCAGTACCTGCTAAGGGCCTGAGCAAGGCCGATGAACGAACACTAAGGCGCCTGCAGACCAACACCTTGTTGTGTCCTGCAATTGTGAAACATTTTGACCCTAAAGTCGATGGGCGGTGCCCCCACTGTCTCCGATAACTTTCACGTGGTGTGGGCATGTCAGACGAATCCTTCCCTTCCCCCTAACCCTTCCCCTACTAGAGAGTCATGGGAGGCAGCCCTACTCAATTGCTCAGGACTTGAGTCTCAAAGGGCTCTAGTCCAACGGGCGCGGGTAGCGGCCTTGTCCAGCGGGGTCCCGGAATAAGGACTCCCCCTATGTAAAGGGTCCTTGTGGCCTGGAAACTCTTATCAATAAAAGTTTTTCACACACACACACACACACACACACACACACACAATGCGACGTCCGGGCCTCTGCCCTTGTTAAAACTTCTATCCTCTCTTTTCCTCCCACTTCTCCCTTCCCCTAAGGCGCTTAGCCGTGTCCCCAGTATGGGAGACAGAAATTAGCGTCTCTTCCTTCCTAACGAACCCCCCCCCCCCCCCTGTGGAAGAGTTATTAACTGAAAGAGGGGGAAGCATTTACTCTCCGCCGGTCTTTCTCACACGCCTTCACATCTGATGCACTCTCTTCACACGTAGCGTTCTCTTAGCGTCAGTGCTTCGTTCCCACCAAGCCTTACAAGCGCACCGTGATCCCTTGTAGTTAGGGCAAGAATAACTGTGTTTCGATCAAGGAAAGGACGCTACTTACAGCAGCTTTTGTCCAGAGCACTTCTTAAAGACCGAGGGGCTGGGCTGGGAGGGGCTGGGTGGTGATGCAGGGGAAGTAAGAACGCCGTAGTGGAGGCCGCCTAAGATTCTGACCACGTGCGGCACTTCAGCAAGCCCTGACAACGCAAAGCACACGGCCCTCAAGCACTTCGCCTCCGACGAACTGCGTCCGCCGTGGACGAGATGGCACATGCGTTTCCTGTCAGAAGCCACGCCGCGCCACTTTCACAGCACAGGCGTTTGTGGTGAAGAAGCGTTTCGTGGCCAACACTGGCGACGCTGGCTAATGTACTTGTCATTGTCGGTGCAAAATATTTCACAAGAATGGGGCAAAGAAACGTTGCTATGATAGTAGACGCCTGCGTCCAGAGACAGTGATGAACGAAGAATTTGACCGCGCTGTGAATACGGACCTCTAGCGCTTACCGCCCATAGCTCGTCCTCTAGGTCTTTGTAAAGCCTGACAGGCAGTCTTCGCTTAGAAAATATGGACGACAGGGTGTGCACTTAAGGTAATGAGACTGCCTGTCATGCGTCCGTGAATTCGTCTGCAGTGCGGTCGCGGGAGGATGGATTTGTAATGTGGACCTTAACGCACCGGGCGGCAATTGCGTCCTAGCACCCGCGCTGTGAGAGTACGATGTGGCGCAAAAGCTGCTTGCGAATTTCCGTTTCGGCAGAAAATGTGAAAAATGGAGTATGCGACGGAGCAGCGACAGACGAAAGATCCCTGTCATAGGAATCGGTATAACAAATGCAATCTGCCCTAGCGAAACTGTGGAATACAAGTTCTTTTTTCAGATATATAATGATAAAACAGGAATTAATAAAGAAAAATACTTTAAGGAACCTCATTACCGTTCACCTAGAACTGACCATGTTTTTAAAATAAGAGAATTACGCACCAGGACGAACCTATTCGCGAATTCATTTTTCGTTAGAACTGTTAAAGAGTGGAATGGATTGTCTGCCATGCAAGTGTGCTGTAAGAATAAAGAATTGTTTATGTCGTTTCCGTAACCCCCCTGCTGTAACGCCTTTGGGCAATGCGGGGTAACCTTTGAATAAAGAAGAAGAAGAATAAAGAACTTGGCAAATCAGAGGGGAGGGAGGGCGGGGAGGTGTTGGATGCTCTGACACATGAGCCCGTTGCATGTAAGGTCCCTAGATAAAAAAGCTGATGATTGTGGTTCGGTTAGGAAAGGACGCTAATTTCTGCAGCCCATATAGGTTGCACGGCAAAGCGTCCATGGGGGTGGGAGAAAGGAACTGAAAGAGATACAAAGGAGAGAAAAGCCGTAGTGGAGGGCTCTGGAAATTCAGACCACCTGGGGTACTTTAACGTGCGCTGACAACGCACAGTACACGGGCCTCTGACATTTCCGCCTCCATCGAAAATGCGACCGGCGCGGCCGGAATGAACCCGTGTTTTTTGGGTACCATACTGAGTACCATAACCACTACATCACCGCGGCGGACTAAAAAAGTTTTATGCCGTAGGTTTTCTGGGGTGAGTGAACGTCGCCGCGTACGCCAGTTGGAACAAAATCGAAAGCGAGAATCTGAACGTGGCGATCCACAGGGCGTTCTAGACCGCTCTAGGTGTACCACAGTCACGGCCCCCGACAAGCTCCTCCAGCTGAGGCTGTAGCTCGAAGAGATCGCCGAGGCAGAGAGAATCGCGCTGCTAGGGAGGCTGTTCGGCCGCGAGAACAGGCTGATGCATTCTTTACCTGGTCGGTACTCGATATCACGAAACGTGGGGAGTGAAGGAAGCATTGCTAGCGGAAGTTATGAACGCCATAAGGACGGAAAACATGCTCAAGAACGTGCAGCCCGTGCAAAGAAGTAAACGCAGAGCGGAAGCGACCGCAGGTTTTCTCGGGTGAGTGAACAATCGTCGTGCAGGCTGCAAGGAACCACGGCAGATGGCGCATCCCGCGTGTGTCCTACTTGCCAATTCCGTTTCTCAAAGGTGGCGGCCTTTCGAAAACACGTGAAGCACCACGCAGCCGGAAGACAGTTCCTCTGCCACATTTGCGGCTCGCTGTGGAAAACCGCTTCCGTCTTGAAAAGGCATTAGCGCAGCCACACCGGCGAAAGCCCACATCAATGCGGCTCTTGCGGCGCGAGATTTTCCAAGAAGTGTCGCTTGAACAAGCACAAGTTACTTCATACGCTAGAAGATCAGTTTGAATGTGACGCCTGCACAGCTTCATTCTCGACGAAGGTACACCTATTGCGCCACGTCAGTGCGTGCCACAAATGAATCCGTACTCGACCGTGCTGCAGCGGAAATTTTTGGAGACCAGGCCCCGCACTCCTCTTTCAGGCAGAAACGAACGAGTCAGCTGTTGTCAACGTGCGGTTTTTTTTTACCTTTTTCGACTTATAGGCAGCGTGCCAGAACATTTTCTTTATTGTCTCGGGACGCAGCGTACGTGCGTGTCCTGTTTCGTCAGTTCCGTTGACAATTGCGCAGCTTTAGCGTCCCTCTAGAGACGTTTTTAACGAGCATGGTACGCTTTACTGAAGGTGAAAACGAAATAGACAGCCGGCAGTCCCCGCCTTTACCGTAGATGTTGTTGTCCACCGAAAACGTTCTCTTCCTCTTGAGCACAACGCGTGACCGTGCAAGTCCATACCACTCATACATGTTTGTATGTGACAACAATAGGAGGACCCATAAAATATACTGCTATTATATAAGCTCTCATGTTTAACGATCATCTACCTAGATATTTTCCCTAAGAGCCGCAATACCTCAGAAGCTCCGTATTCGAACTCTTCCTGTACAGAGTTCCCGCTGCTCTCTTTCACCACTGTGGCCGGATTTCAATTAAAGTAAAATGCAAGCGCTCTCGCCATCCTCATTCGTTAGGAGAGGAAAGCATCCCAGATGAATTGCATCTCGAGTCAGTCATTATCGCAACGTTTTTTAATCAGTTTGTTCTCTCTTCTGTCACAGCTCTCGGTAGCTCATATTTGCTAGAATTTGGCATTTTTTGGCATTCTAAGAGAAGCCTATTACTGTGCGGCGCTACTGTGAAGAAGCTGAAGTCTTGTACTATTGGAATGACATTGCCGCATGTGGAGTTCAAGAGAAGAGGGCGGAGCAATTGCCGGCCAGGTCTGCCATGCTAACACCACCTGTAGCCGCAACAACTTTCTGTGGCAACGAAGGCAAGGCTGCGGGGGCGGAGCTGTCACTCTTGTGTTCGTGCGCAAGTAGTCCGGCGCCTGCATACCGTGATCTGGAGAAAGTGCACACACAGATCCACAACGCCAAATGCTTGTGTCTACAAGTGGGATAACCATACACTGAATCATCTAAGATTGCTCTAACACAAAAGAGCAAACGTCCTGTAGGATATGCCCAACGCAGGCGCTCATATCAAAATGTAGCATCGTATAGTAGCTATCACAAGACAGAAACAGGTATTGTGCGCGCAGGTCCCGGAGGCTAGTTCCGCGCTTCGCTGTTTGGTCCATTCGCCGAGAGGTGCCGACTGTGTTCTTGGGACGACGTTTGCTATGGCTGCTTCGGAAAGTTCTGTGCGAGTTCGTTAGTTGATAAGTATGCACACAATGTTTTATGATTAAGAATTTAGGCCTCCATATGCCTCTTAAGTGCCGATAGCCGTTCACTTTTTCGCAAAACGTCAGCGTAGGTTTGGCACTATACACAGCAGCGCAAGCATGCAAGCGCTCCGGCCCCGTAGCCTTCCCTTCATTGCCACAGAAAGTTGTCCGCGAGTATACCACTATCAAGAGAAGAATCCAAGTTGTAAACGATACTTTTTATCAATAAAATGTTATGCAGGTTACTCGCACTGCAAGTGTTTCTCCAAGGCTTCTTTGAGCCAGCATTGTAGTAAGAGGGCATATGCGTTGGTTTTCGCTAAGTCGTACATTGTGTTATATGTCGTAATTATTGGCGATTACAACTGTTCGTGCAGAAAGTGCAGCACCGAATTGGTGAAGTCGTGCCATCAAAGCGCGATGTTTGTGAACCAATTGATTGCGGAGAACGGGTTGGTAGATCTTGCCCTTTCTACGACTAATCTTGCCCTTTGTCCACCGTCCACTGATCTCAGTGAAATTTTCAATATATGTTCTTGTCGGTACATACTGTACCGATAGGAACATGCTATGCCAAGCCATGCAGTCGGAAATCTTTAAGCTTTCCTGACAATGCATTTTAATTTTTTTAGCGGATTTCCATGCGGGCCACCCTGTGTCTGACTTCGTTACCTTCATCGCTGCGTATACCCGAGCAGGCGGACGGTCAAGAACAGAAACGATGATACTTCAGCGCTCAAATTGTCGCTATGACAACGCGGCTGTAATTTTTTGTCACGCCAACTCCATATTTCTGATGGCGGGGAGGCTGTGACGTCATCGCACACGCTGCACGAAGCATCTGCCCATCTCGGTATCAGCTTGAACACATAGTTCATTCGCTTATTTGATGCAGCTGGATGTGCAGAAAGCTTTTCTGTCTCGCGATTATTAATACCATTACTGATATCGCTACTCTAATAATAAAGCATACCCCGCCCCCCAGTCGACATGTGTGGTGTTTGGTACGCCTCCACGTTCTCAGAGCGGGAAGGCGGTCATTTCTTTGTCATTTATTAAAAACTCAAGTGTGCACCACTTTCGGCTACATAATATAGAGACAAAGCAAGTTGTGCACGCCGATGATATTGCTGTATACTGCCAAGGCAGGCAAAAAATATGCGTGAAATTCACGTTGCAAAGAATTTTCGTGACATGACGGGCAGCATTAATAATTGAGACAAAATAGCTATTTGGTACGGTAATTGGGGTGTGAGACGTGAGGTGTATACCTCAACGTAAATATGGAAAAGCAAACCATTCAGGTATCACGGTGTACACTTGGAAGTCCACCATGAAAACGCGCACTACTGGAAGGGGGGAAGCAGAAACAGGCAAGCAAAACACAAACACCTGCGGTATTGCATGGGCTGTCCATTTTCGCACGAGCATCTGTATCCGGCCTGTTTCTTATTTCTAAGATGTAGCACGCGATGCAATTGTCTTTGTGTCGCGTGCTCATGTGCATAAACTTAAGAATGTTGATGTATTTGCGTGGAAATGGCCTCGGGAACGCACAAGTCTCTCAAGCTTATTCCAATTTTTCTTCAGACCGGAGGACTTGGCTTACGTTAACTCCTTATTCGACAAATTGTCTCCCGACCTCTATGGAGTTCTGCGCGTTGTGTACCCTTCTGTAGACCCTGAGCACCTCGGATTTCTCCGGGCAGCATGCGAGTCCGCAGTGTTGGGCATATGCGTGGACTGCATCTGCTGCACTCTGCAGAAGGTCTTGCTTTTCTCCCAAGGATCCCTTGGTCACCCAGATTGTGACGTCGTCTGCGTAGATGGCATGTCTGATTGTCTGAAACTTCAGCGTGTCCACACTTGTAAGGAATCGTTTTGAATAGTCTCTGGACACTGCTGAGGAACTAACTGCTATGTATGTTGTGGTAGAGACCCGGTCTCTCCTCTTTCTTTACTGTCACGGTCGCCGTCATTTGAAGATGCTTCTTCGTTCAGTACCTTTCACCGTATTTTGACACTCCAGTCGAAAGAGTTCGCCAGTGGTGCACCATGTACGGGATTTTGTATGGGAAGGCATGTGTTATTTGATATGAACACTACAGTTTCTTTTTCAAAAGCTATGCTATGGCCGCACGCGCAGTGGCTTTAGCAGCGTTAGGTCTAGCCAGCGAAGTGTTTGTTCCAGAGACTGGCCACGCAGCCCATACTTAGGTGGTTTAGGCAGGACGGTCGTCAAAATTCATGCGGCGACCAGATGAGTCAAAGCAACCTTCATGTTTCGATTATTATAGCATAAAATTACTCGTCATAGGAGAAACGTACAAAGTGTCCGTGTTTTCTCAACGTTGGAGATGTGTCTGAGTGGTGTTGTCCATTGTTGCAGACTACACGATCCGCAACGTGATCATGAAGGAGCTGTATCGGGCCAACGACAAAGTGCTGCAATTCGCCACCAGCAAGCTGCTCAACAAGAACCTCTCCATCGAGTTGCTCAAGGCAAGCATGCAATCGTATCTGCGATCTCTTGCATTACAGCAACTGTATACATGCAACAGAACAAGAAACTTAATCGGCTTTTTCGTGCAGTTTCGGTCGCAGTGTTGCCCGCAGGTTTTAGCTGCTCAGCACTGTTTAAAGGAGGCGTGAAACCCTTTGTGAAAATTTTGTGCGATTTGTGTATTAGGAATCCTGACCCTCCATGTATAACATACATTGTTTCCTTCCATTCTGTAGGTTGGAGCGATTAGAAAACACAGTCTTAATATACCAGCACTTGTTTCCCTCAACTCCGCAGCTGACGTTGTCTTAGTCGCCCCCATGACCTCCGGGATCGGCGCCCTCGGAGGCCATGGGAAAAAACTTTGCCCCAGCCTAGATTTCTAACAGCGGCACCACACGGAGTCCAACTATTTGCTCGCGTTCTACCTTTCACGTAAATCTATTATCTTAGAGAAAACGAAAGTTCCGAATATGTTTAGGTTTTTAAATGTCTTCAGTTGACGTCACTGAATGCTACCTATGCCGGCCTGTGGTATCGCATGGTCGTTTCAGGAGCGGGACAACGCTAGGATTTCAAACGGGCGTTATTAAATGTACAGTAAATATTGCGCTTAACCATTACGAGAATGTCAGATACTTATCGAAGCAATGAAAATCACAACTGGGCAGTTCCATATAGTATTGCTTTCACGACCCCTTCAATTAGCCTACATTCACGGTGGCGGCTGTATGCAATGTAGAAAAAATTGACGGCAGATCCACGAGGTGAATGATGACGAGATTGGGCGAAGCTCCTGGAAGTAATCATCGGTTAAACCGTGAAATTTCTTCCGTTAATTCGCCTGATAAAAATGACGTGAAACGATTGATTAAATGTTTTATCAAACTTTCTTATTGCTGGTTTCCGTTGTCCTTTCATTATGACCGCTTTGTGGTCGGTGAAATGTAAGCTAAGTGGTTCTTGCACTGGTTGCAGATGAAAGTTGGCAAACACAAACCTGTATCTTGCACTGGTTGCAGATGAAAGTTGGCAACTACAAACCTGTATCGCGATATGGTTTTGATTATAAAACCATTGCTTTACCTGGCGTCTTTCGTTAAGCAGCTGGCGTCTTTTCGTTTTGCTTTTAGAAAACATCTGGCGTCTTTCGTTGGTTTATTTCATCAATCAACGGCGTTTTGAACAAAATTTTTATTGTTTAATCACGCACAGGAGAAATCTCACCAGGCACTACCTTGGAGGTAAACAATGGCTGCTACTGGGAATGAGAGACAGCAGAAGTCGGCTTTTAACACTTCTACTTCTACTAACGTTTCCTACTGGAACATGCCAATGGCTGCTAATGGGGAATGAGAGACAGAAGAATTCGGCTTTTAGTTAACGCGCACGCTGCGAATTTTTTTTTTATTGTTCAACAACGCACAGGAGAAATCTCCCACCGGCACCACCTTGGAGGTCAAAGCGTAAGACTGGTTACGCACTACGACTACGACTACGACGACGAGGGACGAACGGGTGCCGCTTTAAGGAGCTTCGCCCCTAAAATCCGGCTCTGAATTTGTTCATCTCCGTGGTGCTGACGTTTTATTGTCGGAATATGGGTAGTACGTGGCATTTTTCTTTTACCATTTGGCAAAGCTTCGAAGACAAAGAATATTGCAGCCTACGACAAATGTGCTCTGCGGGACCCCGTGACGTGAGTAGGAGTAACGATAATGAAGGGGAAACTTACCATTCACTCGTTCGTAGCACGAAGCTACAAGGACACCCACACAGATTTTTCCGCACGGGAATTCTCCCGGTATATCTTCACGGGTTCCTTCCGTACTCCGGACCAAGACGAACTTTTCGTCAAATAAAAAGCTTTCATTTTTCTCTGATTTCTGAGAAATCCGCGTGGATTTCCTTGTAGCTTTTCTCTACGAACGGGCGGATAGCAATTTTCCCTTTCATAAATATTGCAGCTTCCCTGGAATTTTTTTTTTGCTTTCATTCTAATGTCTGTGCATAGCTTCGCAAAATTTACGTAAAAATAACCGTGTCAAATGAAACTGCATTTAATTCCAACATACAACTGACGTTAAGGGCCATGGACGAAAAGTCACAAAAGCTCGACATGGTCGTTTTACAGACAGAGTCATGTGCCGAGTGATAAGGGTTTGGCGAAGACAAAGTTAACTTATTAAACAGAAACAGTTCCAGTCGGAAAAGCAAAGTTCTTCTTTCGACATTTGATGACCTATGATGTCCTGTCTCCGCGTACTAGATGTGTGCCTATATTGTAAATACGTTCTATGTATTCTTACACCGTGAGTATATACTTGCAATATACCTATACAATACTTACGATGCAAAAGTGGAACCAACTCGCTCAGGATAGGGTGGATTGGAAATAGTTGGGAGAGGCCTTCGTCCTGCAGTGGGCCTAAAATAGGCTGCTGCTGCTGCTGCTGCTGCTGCTGCTGCTGCTGCTGCTGCTGCTGCTGCTGCTGCTGATGATGATGATGATGATGATGATGATGATGATGATGATACAGATGCAAGGCAAAGCTTTGTATATAGCACTGTAACCAGGGTGACACCACCCACGCATGGCCGAGACACTTCGACCTCTTCACCTCACAACTTTTATACAAAGCTGCAGAAGCTCGTGCGTGGCAATATATTCGTCACAGTATGTACGCAGATTCGATATGTTGGTGACAGTGGGGGTCACTGACGCTACCTATGGTCGTCGTGAATGGTGCCAGCTAACAACTCTACTGATTAGCTTTTGTTACGCCTATTCCACTGTGTAGAGAACAAAGCGATCGCGCATTCAGATCATTTTCCTGCTTGGGTGATTTCAGCAAGCATTTATACCCCACACTGGAACTATTTACAGCTGCTGTCACTCAGGTGCTCATTTACCTCTCCGAGCTGCTCCGCGTCGATTTTCTCACGCTTCGTGCGCGAACGTTGTTTTCATCAACACTTCAGTCACTCTACCTGACTACTGCTGATAAGTTCCCTATCCCGTTATTTCAAAATCTCTTCCCGATCGCTCATCACACAGCGACAGAACTACGACCGCCTACGCACACATTCACTCTCAAACCAGGCAATATATATGCACACTTAACCTAGTGCAGAGGACTAATAGGCGCGACAGTATATCTCTGTTTCACATCAACCAAGTATTTTTTTTCTTGTCTTCATTCGTCCGCTAGCGCAAGCGAGCATCCGAGCACACCATAAGCAATTTACACCTGTCTATGGTATCCCGTGTCGTGCGACGGCCCTTTCGTAGTGCGAGTTGGTGCATGGCGTCAATGCAAGCCCGTTTCGCGCCTCTTTAGCGGCTTTTTGTTCCCAAAACACCCTCTTACGACGTTCTTGTTTGCCTGCCCGCAGGTTTCGGACCCATTCTACCACGCCTTCGATTTCACTTTCCGGGAATTCATGAGCCCCGGCATCATCGCCTGGTGAGCTTTGCGTTTTGACCGCCATGCATGCCCAAGGCCCGTCACTTCCTTTAATGCGGTAACCACTGTTACGCATATCAAGCAATGACACCATCGAATTGTGGTGCAATCAGTCATAAATTAAGGAAACAACCGGAAATAAACGAGTGAATAATAAAAGGACGTCACTGGGCAGTGGCGCACCGACGGGGAGGGGGGGGGGTTCGGGTGTTGTAACACGCCCCCCCCCCCCCCCGGCTGACCTAACCCCTTCCCAACCCGTAACTGCTCCTGTGTCCTAGAAGAATGTGGAGCTAATGTCTGCAAAACGCCGAAAAAATAATAAGAATAATCATCATCATTGATGTCACTATTATTTGGCATTTTATTTACTTTTTTTTACACACGCAACAACTGTCATCGCTTGCCCGGCCCTTCGTGAAAAACTGAACCCCCCCCCCCCCCCCTGGCAGAAATCCTGGGTGCGCTACTGTCACTGGGCGCTTTGTCGTGTTTCGTGCCGTCTTTCCTCGTCCGATGTCGCACGTCTTGCGTCGTCTTTATTATTGTGTATTTTTTTTAAATTCTCATTCCCTATAACAAAGCACAATGTACATCAAGTCAAGACCGTTTTAAATAACCTGTTCTTTTTCCTCTCTGATAGGACGATCATTTTAAGGGAAAGAAGCGAGGCAATAGATAACACGTAGACGGCGCAAAATTGCCCGAAGCTGTCATTGCGATTTTTTCGTTTGCACTCAAAACTTCTCATTCTGATCAATTCAGCATTGTGTACTTGCAATGATCTGATATATTATACAATAAGCTCCTTCAACTTCTCTCCTTTCCTTCCCAAGCTCCTTCCCTAATTCTGCTTGGTGTATTTTAGGTGGCGTGTTCTGTAATAAAAAACAGAAACAAAAAAAGCACGAGGAACAAGACCTGCCTCGATGTATACCACCGCCAAAAAAAGAACTAGTGTCGCTTCTGTTATTCAGTAACCCATGTAAATCATATTATAGTGGCTCCCTAACAAGTACAGCTGAGCATTTGTGAGGAATACCTAGAACTGGAGCAAACAGCACGTTGGATATAAGACAGCTTCTTATCGAGAATGGCAGGGAAGCACTCTTGCTGGATTTATTACGCAGCCCACGCAAACCAGGGCATGACAACCTCTCAACCTGTCTGTGTCTGGTCTGTGGTATAGTCACCATCAGCCTTACATTTGCCCTGCATAAGCCGTCTCCACCCTCCCACCTCCCCTTTAACAAACACACCCTTGTGAACGTCGACGTCCCGATTTCTCCACACCTACAGCGAATCCTGTACTGCCCACTATTCTATGGGATATCCCCGATTGTTCTTCCCAAAGTAAAGTAGAATGTCGGCCAGACTAACTGCTCTGTGCATCTTCTCTCTCGCGCACGCCTCGTGTATGTGCAGTACGCTGTTCGCGCTGTCCATCACGCTCACGGCGCTGCTGCTGGTCGGCGAGGACCAGGGAGGTATCCGAGGACGGTGCGCTGTCGCAGGTGCGTTCGTCGTGGGATTTTTCAGACAGCGATGTATACATGCTGTATACGTCACGAGCTGACGTCCCTATAGTTCAATGTGATAGCGTCAATCCAGACTGGGCTGACAGTTACAAAGGAACATCAAAGAAGATAATGAGGTTGTGCTTGAAACAGACGTGCATCTGGAACTTTATAAAACCGTCGTTTAGAACTTAACGAGTTGTTGGGATTGTGATACGATTAACACGAGTGTGCCAAAGAGCACACACACGCGTCCTCGCTATCCTGCAAAATTTCGTTTATGCTATTCATTTGAGCGGCAAACATGTTATGTTTAATGGACTAATTAGCTACGTCACAGGGTAACGTATACGAAACAATTGGAAATGGTGAATTTTCCGAGTGTTGGCTTACTAAGTTCACTTTGGTCACGATCCAGTGGAAGGAGCCTCGCCATAAATGAGCAAACCATTAAACAAAGGCTTTTCTCGGACCTTAATTTTGTGGTCTCCGCTTGAAAAGCTACAACGCAAAACAAGAGTTGTTGTGAGTCAATGCGTGCAGGATTTTATCATATGTCCGCCAGCTTATCGCTCTAGCCTTACAAGCGTCGGTTGCCAACGAGTCCAAGTTTGTATCCTAATGCATTTGATAGTATATGGCTTTGCAAGTAGCTTGGCCGATCCTATCTCTGTCCGGATGATGGTCCGGACCCGATCCGAATCCAAAGCCCCAATAGGCTCCAGCGCGGTCGGCGGGCACGGGCGACCCCGAGCCTACAGGCTAGATCTGTCCCTTTCAATGCCCTGTCTTGCGCCAGTATTGGCGGGGGGTCAAGTCCCACCACCGTTTTCGAATAGCCAATGTCAGAGCGATCGTGGCAGTCATCTGTGCCGCTCAGAATGGAGCACTCTTCCTCTGTACGCAAGGGTTCTGTTTTGTTATTCGAGTAATGTGTTGTTTACGTGTAAGTGTCATTCTGATGTGACAAGTTTTCACTGTACTATAGGGTTGAGTGAATTTCTGGGGATGTTGGCACGGCCCGATAATTTTTGACCCACAATGAAATTTTGTAGCTGAGAAATATGCAGAATCGGAACTAATTTATTTCTAATTTTGTTTGTTTGTTCTGCCTAATCATACATAAGCTGCCAGTACTTGTAATTCACGACGGAACTTTCGTTGCATCGCGTCACGGAGAGAAATGCAGTGACAAATAGAATTTTGCAACAGTTACGGACGGTTAACGGCGGACACTGAATAGAAAAACGGAATGTTATTTTTACGTGATGTCGCTCATGAGTGCTCTCATTTCAGCTGCGAGGGATTTGTCATGCAGGCTACTTCCAGCCCATTTGACATTAATGCACATGGCATCACTGATACTCTTATGGATTTATAAAAGCGGTATATATTCTGATGATATCCTAGACTTCGCTCACGTAAGGCGCGCCATAGCGCAGAGCTTTCGCAGAAGCATTTGAACCGAATTATTGTGTATGGGAGGTCAAAGTGAATAGAGCAGCGTGTAAGTTCCTCGTCCGAGTTTGCGTTTGGAGCCTCCATCGTAAGAAGCCCCCTGAACTGTGTGTGGCAGTCAACTGCCAGTGGCCAGGAAGTCGAAAACCTTCAGGACCAACCTGATAACTTGGCATTGATATAAGCTAAATTTTGCCTGTCATGAAGATCTCATCCTTCCTGATTTCTGCTTCTCATGTTCGGTATTAGTCGACTGTTTGTATTAGCTGCGCTAAATGCATTATGTCCCATAACAATTGTTTCACGTTACTGTTTCACAAAAGAAACGACGTATTCTTGTGTGCTCGTGTACGCGACGCAGGTCTGAGCACCACCGAGGTGATTATCGGGCACGCGGTGGTGCAGACGGCGCTGGCCTACGTGCAGACCGTGTTCATGCTCGTCGTGTTTGTCAGCGTGTTCGACACTCCCGTTCACGGATCCATCCTGGTGGCCTTCATCATTCCCGTCCTCATGGCCTTCACCGGCATGAACTTCGGTCAGTATACGTCCGAGATATTATTGCACATACATAACGCATCATATCGCGTAGATGCAGCACTTGGTAATTTTTGAACACGAGGATTCCTGCGACGACTTAGAACAGTGCGATCGCGCGTTCGCTGCTAAGGAAAAGCGGTGGCGCAAATTCAGAAAAATCGCACGTGGGACGAACATCTTACCGTGTTTCGGGCCATGAAATGGCGGCCATTTGGTTTTTTTAAGTATAGGTCTTATTTTTAAACAATCAGATTTTAAGCAATACGTCGAAATAAAACAGAAACGAGCCTGGACTCATACCTCGCGCACTTACTTTTCTTTTTGCTACCTTTAATCCCAGCATAATCCCTGTCAAAGACTGGAGCGACCTGCCTCACCATGCTGCTGCCGTACCAAGGCATACCGAATTTCTGGACGCGGTGCAAACATGTGTCACACCATAACTCCTGCTTTTATTGCACAGTTTTGTTAACCACCCCTTATGTAATACCCCTAAACGGGGTTTTTAAGGTAATGAAATGAAATGAAATAAACATTTGAGGCATATGAGAAGTAAAGCGCAGCATTTCATAAAGCTATATTGCTCAACAGTGTTGTTTTGTACCAGCTGTCACATCTGTACTTCGTTCAACTAATTTTAGAGAGTGTGCTATATACTTAATGTCCAGCAAGCCAAATAAGATGTTCGAAGGGTAAATATCAAAAGGTTGGTGGGACACTTCCCTCGCGTTCCTTCCATCTTGCTCAGAAAGGTTGTCAGACCCCCCCTTTTCGCAGTTTTGTTGCCGTCTGTGGAAAATTGACTTCGTTCACTACAAACTTCGTCGCGCCTGAAGAACCAGGCATGCGTTTGGGTAGCGACAAGGAGGAGTATCTGTGCAGCAGTATTAGAGGGAAGTATAGCGGCACACGAAAAGAGGGCTCACTACCAGGGTGTCATACTTCTCACGGCGTCGTTCACGCGTCGTTCCCTAGCGAATGAGCTGTCGCCTTTATGATGTGATATCGTATTGCCCACATATCGTTACTGCGTACATATTGTTACCAACTACTCAGGCTGCAACTATGCTGCCATCGACAATCCGTCAGTCAGCTGCAATCTAGGCGTTTGTGTCTGTATCGAATGCGACGCCATCGCTGTAACGTATTTGCGAGGCATCATGCCACCTTCTGCAACCTGCCTGGGCGCTCCCGCGCTGCGGCTTGGGCCCAATTCGGGGGACATAAAACTCAGGCACTGCGTGTGCACAGGGCACATGAACAGTGACATATACCTTTTCCATTGAAGTGGCATATGCCTATGGCCATGTCATGGGCCTGAAAGTCACCGACAGCAAACTGTCTTTTCGGCCACATAACCAGAGCGGCGTGTACAAAGTTGTCTGCTCGACAATGCACGTGGTTATAGCATTCTGAAGTTGTAGACAACTTGGGCAATAAGACACAAACGGCAAAATGCGATGACAAGAGGAAGTGGCATGCATTCAGCAGGGACGTGGATTATCAGATTTATAATCTTCAGAATGAAAAAGTCCTTTGAAGCCCAATACGTGCAAGCGATGGCTGAATTATTCGCAGGTTTCGTGTAAAGTGTAAGGGACATTTGAATTGATCGCAGGTTTCTTCACGTCGTCGGTGTCCAAGGATGAGGCGACGGCGCTACTGATGTCCATGGCTGCGCTCTACCCGGCACTGCTCATGGGAGGTCAGTGTTCACTTGCTGCCACTCGTCCTGTCTGCACTTCTGAGTGAGTGTGGACAACGCGTCTCTATAGTGTGGGCAGCAGCGTGCGTTGTTTACACTAGAGGCTTCAAGAGCGTATAACAATGGTACGGCATGGCAAAACTTTATTGAAGGATCCAGCGAGGTTATTGGCCAGCACTATACCACCACGTGGTCGATAGCCGAGCGGGGCAGCCCCTCTGAGATCAGCTTCCTGGACAGCACAAATTCATCTGCGGATTCCGAGTTGGTCAAGAAAGTTCGCCAGCGTTCTTCAAGGAGATGCGTTTCAAAGGGACACTAAAGAGAAACAATAAATCAGTTTATGCCGATAGATTATTGATTGATAACTTTTTTGCCGTTGATTTCATCACCATATGTTCAGTATTAAAGAAGAAAACGAAAGCTAACGCTTCCGTTTTGAATTTCGCGCCCAAACCTAGGCACCCGAACGTAAGCTTGACGTTACCGATTTAGAAGTATTTCCTTCGTGTTTTGACTAGTTCGCCTCGATGAAATGTGATGAAACTCGCTGCGTTAAGTCTGCGGCCTCTTTGCAACAACACTTAATTCAGTTTTAGCGGAAAATAATTTTGTCCGCCATAGCAGTCGCCTGCAAAATTTATGACGTAGCAGGGGGTTACTGCGGGAACGTGAAGCCTGCTTCGCCACCTTTATTTCCTTTTTTGACCATTGTGTCGTTAAGTAAACGTTATCTCATGGCAGAAGTGGTGTTGCTGGTGTTTTGAAAGCATAGTTAAGTAGTACGCGAAAAATCCTTTTGCTGTTTAGCATCCCTCAGTTAAAAGGACCCTGAAACGGCTTTTGGTGATTCTGTACAAGTGCACCAGACTCACAGCTCAAACCCTTCAGCTAATTAGCAGACCAATAATTTCAGCGTTCTGTGTTAAGCGTGTAATTTACCACAAGGTTTTAAATATGCGCATCGCGCAAGATCGGCGTGACTCAGCCTAAACCGTTTGCAACCACTCCTGCCCATGAGCCGTGCAGTGGGCACGCAACGATTGGCTTTCGTCGTAAGCACAGAAGGGCCATCCGGGAGACCTCATGAGCACCGAAGGACTAGCCAACTAGGGTGCCTCGATGTGCGCGCGCCTCCGCTCCAGGGTGGAGACACCTTTTGAAAGACCCCGCGCCGCCTGGCGGCCATATTGGTTCGAAAGTGTCGGGCGGCGCGCAGAGGCTAGCGCGGTGCTGTAAACACGTTGTTCTCGACGTTTGAGATCAGTTCTTTGGCCGCTATGACAGGCTGCTGTGTGCCATGGTGTACCAGTTCACACGCGAAAGGCCAGCGGATGTTTCGCTTCCCTCGCAACAGCGAGCGAAGACAAAAATGGGAAGCACAAGTGAAACGCGACCGCTGGCATCCGACCGACAGCACCAAGATATGCGAGGTTAGTTGTTGACTTGTCTCGCATGTGGCCGTGCATTTTGTATCGCTGGCGGTGAGCATGCTGTTAAAGAAATCCTTGTTTGTCTCGCTATAGCTGCATCGCATAATCATCGCGTGAAGCTGCTTTTACAAAGAGGATGTTAAGCTTTGCGTTAAGCCTTGCGGAGTGAATAGATGCTTCGGCTACCTTGCCGATAAGCTTAGATAAGCTTGGTCAAGACAAGTTAATCATGCTCGTAGCCCATGCTAAATAAGCATAGTCAAAACAATCAATAGTAATCGATACGAATCAATACTGATTGATACTCAGTGATACCAATTAAGCCGCCGGATTAAACCAGGGTAAGCTTAGAAAAAGCCTATTTAAGCCAGCATATCGCAGCCTAATTGAATTTGGACAAGCGAATTTAACGCTAGTCCATACCAATCTATACTGATAGATACCTATCAAGTGGGATTAGGCAAGATTAGTAGAGATTATGTCGGATTACGCTAATCCGGTCCAAGACGAGATGGCATAGCCATGATGTAGGTTAGACCCGACTAGGCTATGTTCTTTCGGATTAAGCATGACTAAAAAAATCCGGGTTAAGCTAATCCTCTACAAGTCAATGCTGAGTGAATTGAGAATGACTAGCCGTTTGGGTGACTGCGTATGGTCACATTAATCCGATCCCATTAAATTCGATTAAGCTGGATTAAGGTAGTCCGAATCTTCCACCACCCAGTTTTGAGTAAGTTAATATTGCCTAGTCAGTTGGATGACAGCGTATGGCCACAATAAGGCAATGTGGATTAAGCCGGATTAAGCTAATCCGCATTAAGCTAGTCACAAGCAAGTGAATTTGGAGTGAGATTGTCTTGCCTGTTGGATGCCTGAGCATGGCCACGTTAAGGTAGTCCGGATTAAGCTAATACGGAATAAGCTAATCCTAAAGAAATCTGTTTTGAGTAAATTGAGATTGCCTATCCATTGGATGACTGAGTGTCACGGAATGACATTGCCTCGTGGTTTAATATGACTAAAGATGTACGGCAGGGCCGCACGTGCAATTTTGGAAGCGCTTGAACCGCTCTCCGAATACGTCGAAAGTTCTCGGCCTTTCCGGAGAAGACGTGGACATGATGGTTTTCTGAGCGGGGAAGCTTGAACTTGAAATTCTCCTGCGACCCCCCGGCGTGGTTCTTGATGGCCGAACAACGGTGCTTCGGACCAACAATGCCGGGCAAGACAGCGAGCAGCCGTTTGACGTGCACTGGCCACGTGCGCGCGTGCACTATTGTTTGCTCGTCGGCCACCGTGTCCAAAGGGGACAAGTATGCATCCCGTTGTTGACTCGAAGGGCACCCCCCGCCACGCTGATGACCTGTCAGTCCGGGGAGCAGAATGAAGAGGCCCGTCGGGGACCACGAGAAAGGGTTTGGTCATCGCCCTCTCCAGTGCAGTAATTGCGAGTGGGATATTTTGGGCGGAGCCAGAAATGAAGTTGTGGAACAATTGTCTCAAAAACACGCCCCGATTCCGAAGACAGCGAATCGGGAAAAACATGCGGGTATTTAAGCGAGGAGCATTGAGGAGCACGGGGTTCTAGTCGCTTGGCTTACACGGCGTAGAAGCCGATCATCGTATCGCTCTAGAAGTTGTTAGCGTGGCTCTGTACCGGCTGGCCACCTAACCTTAGCCGCTTCGCCTAGTTGAGATGTGCGCTTACCGTCTGCAACGTAGGCATCGGGACTTCGGCTCGAGTTAGTTAACACTGCTCGAGTTTGCCGTCAAGCACTAGCTCCCCGGGAACATCAGCGCCGCAACTCCATCGACCTCAACGCTGTGCCGTACCAGACTACCGCACCAGATCGTCGTGGACCCTTCGACGCTGCCGGTCATCAGCACGTATGCCTTCATGTTTATACCCCTGAACTTTCTCCTTGAACTTTAACTTTTATAGATTAGATTCCTGAATTGTTGTGATTACCCTAGTTATTCTTTGTTAGTTTATTTTTCTTATTTGTTTGTTGTTCTCGCGCTTTAGTATTTTTGTCAAGCTCTTTCATCGCTGTTATATTCTTAGTTGAGTGAAGTGTTGTTCCCCTTGTATGATTTGCGCTGCCCTACCATTATAGATTAAATTTTGTTGTTTTGTTTTTGAAACCACGACTCTGATCCTTTCACTGTGTCTGCTTGCGTACGGAACGACCGAAACTGCCGTGGTTCCCTTCACCGACTTCGCGCCGGGGAGCTTGAACACGGCCCTGTAACAAAACTGGCGTCCGCGGACAGGACGTTCCGTACAATAGTAACACAGTGGGGGATGAGTGTTGCGCATGGTTGAGAGAGCCCGTTTGCGTGAATTGTGGGCACTTGAGTGTTAGAGTGTTGTGGCAGTAGTGTGAATCGTGATCGAAATGGATACCGACAAAATGGAGATTGAAAAGTTCATAAGACAGGGCAGAGAGATGGGCCTTGAGGGCGCTGAGCTGAGAGAGTGGGTGGAAGAACAGCAGGAATGGGCAAAAGAAGTAAGAGAATGGGAAAGAGAGGACAGAGAATGGGAAAGAGAGGATAAAGAGAGAGAAGAAAGGTACAAAAAAGAGCGAGAGGAAAAAGAAAGAATAGCGGCGAAGGAAGCCGAAGAACTGCAACTGAAGTTGCAGGTATTAAGAATGAATTTAAGGAACAGTGTCCATGAGACGACACTGGATTTTGAGGAGACAGATAAGAGTGCGCACGCACCTGAAGCGCAAGAGACAGTTGTGAATTACAACTTTGAAGAGCGGGGCCAGGAGGTCAACAGCAGTAATGAAGAGGGGGATTCGGAGGAGCCCGCGGTAGCTCCGAAAAAGGTCGAAGCGAAAGAGCGCGAACTTGATGAAAAGGAATGTGAGTTTGATGTGAAGCATTCTGAGATTAAGGTGAAAGAGTTCGAACTCGAGTCGAAGAAACGCGAGCTAGAAGCGAAAGAGCGAGAGCTCGAGACAAAGAAGCTCGAAAATCTCGAGCAGGAAGAGCTGGCTAGCTTCTATGGTGCCAGATTTATTGTTCCGTCAGCGGCGCGGATGTCTGGCGACGACAAGGAAGAGAAGCGAGTGCATTTGTCCGGAGATTTGGACAAGCAGATAGAGAGCAGCGTACATGCGAGTACGAGTGATGAGGCCTTGTGCATTGCGAGCCATTGCCAGTTGAAAAGTTCCCGTCGAAACCGCGGGAAGGCCGACCCGATAGTGGCGAGTAGCGGCAAGCGCGCTAAAGCGGTTAATCGCCATGAAGTAATCTGTCGAGGCGCCAAGTTTAATTCTGGGCTTGAGATTGCAAAAGGGTCCGCAAAGAAAAAAGTGCGGTTCAGACTGTTGCTGAGATCGAGAGCACACATGAGGCGCGTCGCGAAGAGCATTTCATGCAAAATAAGACGACGAAGAAACCGCCCCGTCTCATCTCTTTCACTGCACATCAGGTGCAGGAACGCGGCGAAGGATCGCGTACGACGGAGTTCTAACAAAGGTCGCTCCCCTCCGTGGCTAAAGGGTGGCCATTCGACGAGGAGGAGGAGAATGAGCTTACTGTACCAGTTGGGGGCAGGCTTCGTACACAGTAGAAGCAACGAGTTGAAGACCGTAGCTAATTGTCCTGACTGGCAGGCGAACCGTTCGTCCTTTTGTTGGAATAGTGCACCGCGAAAAGCATGGACTGCGCGCCTTCCGAGAGTTCGCCTAAAAGGGTGCATTTGTGGAACCCGGAGATAACCATCTCGCAGAGATGCAAGACTAGCGGTCACCACGTGCATATTTAGTTTTGAGATAGATTTGTGTGCTAATGTTCGATTGCACCTTTGTGACTGCAGATTGCCGCGATGTTTTGTAAGCTTTACCTTTTGTTCATTGCGGAAGCATTAGCGGCACTGCGAAGAATGTCAGTGACCCATTTCATGAAATGCCAGCCGAAAGCAGCGCGAGACTGCACCGCGCCTAGAAAAAGTGTCTTGCGGTAGGATAGTAGATCGGGAATTTCTCCATGTACTTGGGAGTTTGTACAAAGCGATCACGAGCAGCTAAGTTATATCAGGCGAGCAAGGCAGCCGAACAGTCGGCTACTTCGGCGCAATGTGCAGCTGCGGGGATGCCAGTTCAGTGCTGTCCATACTAAGAGTAGTGAAGATATGGGGGATAATTACTTGAGCCGAATGTAGAGTGATTCATTGTGTTTTAAAATACGCTGTTTTTTTTTATGGTTTGTGCTTTGTGTGTCAAGTGTATTTATTGATGCGCTGTATAGAGAAGTATGCCCGTCGTGGAATTTCCCCTTTTGTGTGCGCACTGGCTGTATTTTCATGTTTGCGGAACCCCTGGTTATCCTAGTAGATAACAGAGAAGTGTTCGTGTCACTCTGCATGTTCTGTGTTTAGTGAGCCCGTTGATGAACGGCTGTGTAGAAGAACCTTGTGGAACGATTTTTTTTTTCGTTTTTGATTTATTTTTATACTCACGTTGTGAGCTTGTGTGTAAGATGGGGTGCATAAGTGAAGCACCACCGATTGGTTTGGTTGAGCGAGAGTTGGTGCTTTTACTTTACTCTCGGCGAATGTCATCCGTGGGTTGAAATGTTATGGGATAACATTCCGAAAGTGGGGGGCTGTGTCACGGAATGACATTGCCTCGTGGTTTAATATGACTAAAGATGTACGGCAGGGCCGCACGTGCAATTTTGGAAGCGCTTCAACCGCTCTCCGAATACGTCGAAAGTTCTCGGCCTTTCCGGAGAAGACGTGGACATGATGGTTTTCTGAGCGGGGAAGCTTGAACTTGAAATTCTCCTGCGACCCCCCGGCGTGGTTCTTGATGGCCGAACAACGGTGCTTCGGACCAACAATGCCGGGCAAGACAGCGAGCAGCCGTTTGACGTGCACTGGCCACGTGCGCGCGTGCACTATTGTTTGCTCGTCGGCCACCGTGTCCAAAGGGGACAAGTATGCATCCCGTTGTTGACTCGAAGGGCACCCCCCGCCACGCTGATGACCTGTCAGTCCGGGGAGCAGAATGAAGAGGCCCGTCGGGGACCACGAGAAAGGGTTTGGTCATCGCCCTCTCCAGTGCAGTAATTGCGAGTGGGATATTTTGGGCGGAGCCAGAAATGAAGTTGTGGAACAATTGTCTCAAAAACACGCCCCGATTCCGAAGACAGCGAATCGGGAAAAACATGCGGGTATTTAAGCGAGGAGCATTGAGGAGCACGGGGTTCTAGTCGCTTGGCTTACACGGCGTAGAAGCCGATCATCGTATCGCTCTAGAAGTTGTTAGCGTGGCTCTGTACCGGCTGGCCACCTAACCTTAGCCGCTTCGCCTAGTTGAGATGTGCGCTTACCGTCTGCAACGTAGGCATCGGGACTTCGGCTCGAGTTAGTTAACACTGCTCGAGTTTGCCGTCAAGCACTAGCTCCCCGGGAACATCAGCGCCGCAACTCCATCGACCTCAACGCTGTGCCGTACCAGACTACCGCACCAGATCGTCGTGGACCCTTCGACGCTGCCGGTCATCAGCACGTATGCCTTCATGTTTATACCCCTGAACTTTCTCCTTGAACTTTAACTTTTATAGATTAGATTCCTGAATTGTTGTGATTACCCTAGTTATTCTTTGTTAGTTTATTTTTCTTATTTGTTTGTTGTTCTCGCGCTTTAGTATTTTTGTCAAGCTCTTTCATCGCTGTTATATTCTTAGTTGAGTGAAGTGTTGTTCCCCTTGTATGATTTGCGCTGCCCTACCATTATAGATTAAATTTTGTTGTTTTGTTTTTGAAACCACGACTCTGATCCTTTCACTGTGTCTGCTTGCGTACGGAACGACCGAAACTGCCGTGGTTCCCTTCACCGACTTCGCGCCGGGGAGCTTGAACACGGCCCTGTAACACTGAGTATGGCCACAATAAGACAATAGAGATTAAGCCGTCGTGGAACGCGAAGAGGAACACTACGCGCGTCATTTCTTCCCTCTAGCCTGGCCGTTAATTCACACAGGGCGAGCGCATGCGCAATAAGGGTGGTCACGCCGCACACCACCACCGGTTTGAACTCGGCCATAAGATGCTTCGCATCTAATAAAGTGGCTGTTAGAGCTCCATTACCGGGTGATAACGAAAGGGAAGGGGTCAAGGGCTCGTTCTTTATTTGTTAGAAACAAGTTAATGAGCAAACAGACAATGAAGCCTAGGAAAGCATAGGGGAAGTTACTTGTGGTATTTTAATTGTGGAGAAAGTAGAAAGGAATTAAAGTGGACGAAAAGACAAACCTGCCTTCGGTGGGACCCGAACCCACGACCTTCGGATGTCGCGTCCGATGCTCTACCAACTGAGCTACGAAGGCGGCCCGTCCCCCCGTCCACTTTATTGTGTATTTATGTACATATTATCCTGGGAGTGTTAGGCAGCGCCACTCATGGCCAAGGCGGCGTGCGTGGAACGCACTTTCTTGCCAGGAGGCGTCACGTAAGGCTTCATTGTCTGTTTGCTCATTACCGGGTGATGTATGTCATGGTCTACATGACATGCATGACAAGGTTTTCGTGTTATACTCAGCTATTTATGTTACTCATAATCTCTTATCATGCCATGTAAATTTTGGTGCTCTACAAGTTAATAAAACCGTCATTTGAGCTCCATGACCGGGTCATATATGTCATTGCGTACATGACATGCATGACATCTTTTTGGTGTTATGACCAGTTATTTTCTTTCATCTTACGCTGTTATCATGCCCTGTCAATTTTGGTATACATAAAGTTAATATTACGGCCGTTAGAACACTATGACCGTGTCATGTGTGTCATGGCGCGCATGACATGCATGACATGATTTTCGTGTTATGACCAGTCATTCATGTTAGCCATACGCTCCTATCATGCCGTGTCAGTTTGGGTACACATCAAGTTACTAAAACGGCCGTAAGAGCTCCATGACCGGGTCATGTATGTCATGGCCTATATGACATGCATGACAAGGTTTTCGTGTTATGACCAGTCATGTATACTTTCCTCATGCTCTTATCATATCATGTCAATTTTGATATACATGAAGTTGGCCAAACGGCCGTTGTAGCTCCTTGACCATGTCACGTATGTCATGGCGTACATTAAAGGCATGTCATGATTTTCATGAAATGAGCAGTCATTTATGTTTTCAACATGCTCTTGTCATGCCATGTCATTTTTGGTACTCATCAACTTAATCAATCGGCCGCGAGAGCACGAGAATCTACGCAGCCAGTGAGATAGATAGACCGATAGATACGCTCTAAATGCCTTTATTTCGCCATCAAATGTTTCGTGCGTAATAATTAGTGCTAATCTATTTGTTACCAACATTCTATGTGCAAGCCCTACCGCCGGAAGGGATAAACTGAGCCAAATTACCGCGCGTTTCGCTGGAAGCGTTCCATCTATGCATGCCAGGCATTGCCACCGAACGCGAACGTTTGAACCAATATGGCGTCCACAAGAGCAGTGTCTCCACCCTGTTCCGGAGGAGCACATCGAGGCACCCTATAGCCAACGGCATCGTCGCGGCACCTGGCGGTGCGTAGTCACGTCGCCGATGCACTACTATAAAACCTGCCACGGCTGAGGCCGGCAGCCTCAGTAGGGACATCGCGGCGCCATGTCGCTGTTGAGGTCTTGGCACAGCGGCTGACATGGGAGGCTCAGCCGTCGCTAGCGTGCACCTAGCAGCTAAGCGGATTGAGGAGGAACAGCAGTCGTAAAGAAGGCGACAGAAATGAGCCCATAGCTGCCTTGGTGCAAGGTGCTTCCCCTAATTTATGGTGCGAATGATTTCATAATGACGTAGCCTAGTCAGTGATACCAGCAAAAATACCGTTGCAGGAACCCTTTAGCTCTTTTTACAACCGCGTATTACCCACACCACGGCGTACCCACACCACGGACGGTACGATGGATGTATAAGCGGCCATAACCTTCGCTTTTGTACTAGGGATGGTAAAATCGATGAACGATTTATCGATTAATCGATTAAATGTACACCGTTAATCGATTAATCGTCATCGATTTCCCTCTTTCAGTTAATCGAATTAATCAAATAAAGCTCTTGGATTAATCGATTACGGCACCCCCCCCCCCCCCCCCGAGCACCGCCCCTTGGCCGGAGCGCATGATTGCGAGGCGCGCGACGCCGAGACGCAGATGTCGAGCGCATATTTCTATGCAAGTAGAAGGAGCCCGTAGCCGCAGACGGCCATACCCCATAGAGATAGAAATGAACTCGACGGGATCTCCGTCGCCTACACCGTTTTATTTAACTTCCAGATTTTAGTTGCTCCTTGTATAGTACCACATTGTAATATGCGCTGCTTATTTCTTGACTGGTTCAGTTCTTATTGCCGTTGTATTTTACTCCTTAGCGAATGAGAGATTGTTTGCCGCCAATGAAAGAGAGATAATCTATTGGAAGGTAGAGAGGGTGGCCTGATCTAGTACGCCCCGGCCTTCTACTCTACTTTGGGGACAACGCAACAGGACAAAAGAGCGATGAGGCATGTTGATGGGGATAAGAATGAATGATCCGTATATACATAAGACACAACTGCTTGCGCAAAGGGGACATGGACGCTAGTAATCATTTTTCATTGCGCTTGATGCCACCTAGCCCAACTGTCCGCCTTAACGCCTATATACCTTTGATAACAGTAATGC
This sequence comes from Hyalomma asiaticum, assembly GCA_013339685.2. Lineage (NCBI taxonomy): Eukaryota > Metazoa > Arthropoda > Arachnida > Ixodida > Ixodidae > Hyalomma > Hyalomma asiaticum. The sequence goes on from CM023482.1 coordinate 52,583,573, forward strand.
TAGCTTCCCTGCATTGCAGTTAGCCAAACTTATGGCAGCTATTCGCTTCTACAAAAAAGCGTGCTACGACGCCTAAAATGTCGACTCAGCTCTCTTGACATAAACACTCATAATAATCAAACCCCAGCACGTGTAACTGGGACTTCGCCTCCACTTGAAACGTGACAGGGACCGCCATTAGTTGGGCGAATATGGCGAATAACGAAAGAACTAGAGATGAAACTAAGGAGCACGCAACGTGCAATGGAAAGAAAAATTATAGGGGTAACGCTAAGAGATAAAAAACGAGCGGAATGGATCAGAGAACAGACAGGAGTAGCCGATATTATCTTATCAATTAAAAGAAAGAAGTGGACCTGGGCAGGACATGTCATGAGGAGGAAGGATAATAGGTGGACAGTAAGAGCGACGGAATGGATACCACGAGAGGGAAAACGCAACAGAGGTAGGCAAACGGCTAGTTGGAGCGATGAAATTAAAAAGTTTGCGGGCATAAAGTGGAACCAACTCGCTCAGGATAGGGTGGATTGGAAATCGTTGGGAGAGGCCTTCATCCTGCAGTGGACCTAAACAGGCTCATGATGATGATGATGATGATGTGCAGGCAAACGAACTCGAGGATCATGAAAAAGGTCTAATAGTCCCATAATGGAAATAAACCACTTCAACTGCATTTAAGTTTAATAGTCGCTTTTCATAATCCGCCACATTGCGCATTGGTATACCGAACGTCTAGCATCCACTCCATTTCTATTGAAAAAATGCACTTGTACTATTTGGTATTCATAAACTGTAAAGCTAGCTTCCCTGCAATGCAACTTGCCCTACTAATGGCGACAGCTGCCTTTATTTAAATGCTGTCAAAATTCAAGTTGCACATGCTGCGACCCCTTCTTTTGGGATGTTTGTATCAGAAGGGCTGCGTCGACATTTTACATGCCCTATCGCAAGCAAATTGGGCTTGCACACGTTGTTTGCCGGATTGCCAATGCCGCCATTAGTAGGGCAAGCTGCATTGCAGGAAAGCTAGCTTGCAGTTTATGAAAAGGGTCTATTCCGAGTGAAATACAGCTTTCATCTATTGCTTGTACTCCCATGTCAGCCAGCCTACAGGCCGCCGTTACTGCTGCGGCACGAATGGAGCACAGCCGCGAAATACTGTGTGTTCTAATCTCCGATACTTTAGGCAGCGTTCACAGTGCGAGCTGTACACGCGATCAAGTAGCGCCGAGTTAAGACGGCGACCAGGTGAAACTTGTGCAGTATATTGGCACAGCTGCCGTTTATTCTAGTCGGGAGAAAAAACTCGTAACACTCTATTTCCCACAGATGCCTGCACTGATGGCCTGTTTGAGACCAGTATGTTGCTGTGCAATCTCGCATGAGTGACCTCAAGGAAGAGATCACATCAGTTCATGGTTATAGTATTACCGAGGGCTTCCACAATACATAACGGACAACCGAGAAATGTTGCCGTACCTAAAAGAACGAGCGTCTTTAACTTTCCTTTCGTCCTCGTCTTCCTTCGCCCCTCTGCGGTGGTCTAGTGGTTATGGCACTCGGCTGCAGATACGAAGGTCGCGAGTTCGAATCCCGGCTGCGGCGGCTGCGTTTCCATGGAGGCGAAATGTTGACGCTCGTGTGCTGTGCGATGTCAGTGCGGGTTAAAGAACCCCAGGTGGTCGAAATTTCCGGAGACCACCACTACGACGTCTGTCATAATCAGAGCTGGTGTTGGGACGTTAAACCCCACAAATCACTCAATCGTCTTCTTTCTTTTTTTTACCTTTCTCGGAATTTCCTCATCCTCGGCCACACTGCATGTTTCCGGAGCGACTTTCCAACCAATGTGGCCGCCGAAAGCGCCTCCGATTTCGGTTCGCTCTAGTAGGCAGACTTCGAGGAAATACGACCTGCTGCCGAAATGTCCGTGGATCACGGCCACGCACGGAATGTTGGACCCTTGACAACATCCAAAAACGACGGGCTCCCTGTGCTCGGTGGGCGAAAGTGCGAATTTCAATTCGCAGCCGCTAATGCACACATGCGATCTCTAGCGCGTCGGATAGATACTTGTGTCGATATCAAACACAAGCAACGCTTCTCAAACAACAAGGCATCATTTTTCAAGCACCTATAAAAAATGTCTATTAATCGATTAATCGATTAAAACATCACAGCAAAAGCGATTAATCGATGAAAGGTTAAATCGACGAACGATTAATGATTAATCGATTAAAAAATTTAATCGACCAACCCTATTTTGTACACGATTTTTAGAAGTGTTTTTGCAAGCTTTTTAGGTCTCTGTCTTGAGACCTGTAAACTTGCTGGTGGGGGTAGGCGTGGGTGGGTATTACGCGAGAGCGTTCTATACACATGATTACCTTTCTGATTGCATATCAGCTGTTACGTTGTTCACCGTAGTGGCAGCGGGCGCAGGAACCTCAGCCTTCGTGCTTCTGCACTGTAATCTCCACATTGACACCTGCTGAAAAGAGATCGTGTATATTATAATAATCGTGAATATTTAGAAAGTATCAAAGCTCAGTGTTCTTTGCGACTCTCTCCTAGTTTCGCAGGCTGTGGCCGAATAGTAGAATAAGTGGAGCAGATCAAACGGGAGGATATGTAACTTTCGTTATGGAAGTGACATTCATACAGGTTACTCTTGTTACATCCGGTACCATAATTGTGTTCAGGTTTGCACTATTGCTAATGGAACAGCTAAGGAAGGTTTGGAGACAAATTAGGTCGTGAGTGACTTCGTAGACATTACAGACCCATTATAATAGATCGCGTGTTCAAAGAGACCAGGAAGTCACTTCGCGTCGTGCGCATTTGAGCGTTGGGTGTAAGGCGTAGGTTAGGAGGAGTTTGCCTGCATGTACATTCCAACGGGACGCGTTGGAGCTTCTGTAGTTTTAAAGACGAATATAATTTCTTTACCTAGCACCTGAACTTTGAGCAGGTGATGTATCTGGTTGGTGATGTCGCCCACCTCCTGTGGATTTGACGGTGTGTTTCTTGTAACGCAGCCGCCGGCTCAGTGGCACTTGAATCGAGTGACGTCTGCTCAGCGCGTCTCTCAACCTGATAATGGAAATAGAAACGTTGCAAATGCTGCAGCGGTGAGACCTGTACTCTGCAGTCCTCAAGTACCGAAGCACGATCCTCTAGCCACCCAATGAGGAAGGCGCGTGTGGCATAACGCTGACACTGCAAACACGTTAGGCGAGTGCGCAATGACCACTACGCCACAGGCGCATGTTTCATCAGGTGGAATGCGAACGTCCTTTGTGCAAGCCAAGGTGTAGCGATCCCTGTCACGTTTTCATAACGTTGACGTACTATTGTCGGGTTGCTGTTATTCTATCCGCATTGACAACTGATAACTGGGACGAGTCAATTATTGCCGTAATATCTCTGTTACCGTTCCATAATATTGGTCGGCGTCAGTTCTGCTTCGTTGCTGACACCACCTCTATTAGAGGTGGTCTGATGGGTTATCATGGCTGTGAATGGCGCAGGCGTCCTGTGGCCGGTGGAAGGGACGCCGACCGTGCTGAGACCCATCAGCTACGCTGTCCCACAGGCGTTGCCCGTGCACGGACTGCGCGGCGCCATGCTGCGCAATTACACGATGGCCAACCGGCAAGTGCAACACGCCGTCGCCGCCAACGTCGTCTGGACGGTGGCCCTGCTGTTTCTCGCCATTTTCACATTTTCGTACACAGCCAAGTGATAATTCCCATTCAGTCCATTAAAGATGCAACCTCGCCAATGTCAACAGTACGTCTGTTGAGATGTATGAGCAAGTGCGTGTGCAATTTGTGATTTATTGTGGACACGACGAAATAAACTTGACATAGTTGGGCTACAGAATACCTGACATATGTTGCAGAATAAGGAAAACGAAGGCGGCCTAGCGCGAACATCGGCCGCGGGCGCTGGCTAGCTCAGTTAGTTCGGCCATTACCTTCGAATAGGCTAGACGTCCAAGTCCGCTTCTCATTCTTCGTGCTCGAGATGGAGACTACGACAAAGCGCACACCAACACGCCAACCTATGTGTTTTGTTACAGGATTACAGAACTCGGGTTGCCTCTTGAAGAGCGAGACAATTAAGAATTCCCAGTCGTGGAGATGTGATTTGGTCTCTTTATTTTTAAAGACGATAGTCTTTCTTGGGATACTTGAACGAAGAAATTTTGGTCTTTCTTTCTGTTTGTCTATCTGTCACACAATTCAGCCACCCGGCCAAAGTTTAAGCACTTGCTTAACGCCCAGCCATCTTGAACTGGTATCTGCGTTCATACTTGAGAACATTGTCGATAAAAAAGCAAATATTACGCATATCTGAGGCGCAACATGAATACGTATTAGGACGTGCGTTCTTTTACTAGAAAATACATAGATACGTAATTCTAAAGACCCTAGTGTTTAAAGACCCTAGTGTTTCTTAGGCTGCACTAAAAGTGCGACGTTATGCACGAAAAAGGCCTACGCCGACGATTTGGTGCTGCCACCTGGCAGTTTCCCAGGGATTCTGCACAAGCTCATTTTTCCCGACGGCGCTGCCACATGGCGTCCATATGTCGCGCAGCGTAGTACGGTCGGCAGAAGACTATCGTCTTTCGACGACATTTACAGCGAAGCATGCAGATACGCGGCACAGTTATATATTGGCGCCTTGAACGCATTCCGAGTGGCACATACTGTCGTGACGCAGGGTTGCGTCGAATACAGACCTTATTTGGAAGCGTGGCAAGGTCTTCGGGTTGAGAAACTCTCAAGGAAACGAAACAAAAGGTCTACTGACACTAGGAATTCTGAGTTACAAGATAGATACAGAACATGGGGTTCAGCGTAGAGCTAACTGGATGAACACCAAAACGTAGGATCCAGAGCACTTATTCTCAGGATGCGTGGTCCTTAAATACACCTCAAGTTCCGCATTCTTTCTCAGCGAGGACCAATGAAGCACAGGCCACCTCCCAGACGCCGCATACCGATTCTCATCTTGGGAAACACCTCAAAGCGGTTGGGGCAGTGACGCATAGCGATTTATATTCCTGGTAGCAGGTTTAAGCATTTCCCTCCTTGCAATGATGCAGTGGACAGCTTGCGTTTGCTGTCATGCTGTTGACTCCGCTAATCCCTTTAGCGAGCGTTGACGTCAACCACGACCCCTTTCCACCGTAACACCTGCCGTCTCGAACACCTTGGGAGACGAAGCTAGGAACGTAAAAGACGGTCATGGTCACATTTCCCCGCGTGGCGAGTCCCTTTCTTCCCTTTTACATGGGGCCGCCTGGTCGTCGCAGGCCAAAGTCTTAGCAACACACACCGATTTCAATGCTGTCCTGCTATGGCTGTCGCTTTTCATGTCTTCATCCTCATTCGCTTGCAGCGCTGTTCGAACACCTTTAAACTCACCACGTTCTCTTCCACCGAGTCGGCACGACAAAGACAAGACTGCGTGAATGGGTCAAAATGGGCGCGCAACTTTGTCTACGAAAACTACGGTTGCAACTGTTGCCACGTAGTTTGGTAATCATGCCTACACTAAATGGCACGGCACCCAACACGGAAATGTACAGAAAAGCCGAAACAAAAAACACAGTTTCGCCGCAAGGGCGAAGCAATGAATGCGATAGCAAGAAACTGTAATGCTATGCGAAGCGGGGCTCGCAGCTTCAGGAGCAATATTAATTGTAATGTAATGGAGAAGAAGACAAGGAAGGCAAGGAAGCAAGCCGCAGCGTTGGCGACAGTCTCGTGCCTCGAGCGAGCGCTTGCCCGGATTTTGGCTGCTTGACGCTCGCCGTTTGTCGGAGCTCGCTTTTGACGTTATCCGTCGTCCAGACGTCAATAAACCACGTCGCAGTAAATAAATAATTGTAGCAAACATGCACTTGCTAGGTGAGCGCCTCCCGTGGGCAGCGCGCGTGCTGGTACGAAGGGCTTTATACGTTGTGTGTCACAAAGCTACACATACAAGGCTAGGGGAGGCACCTAAATGTACAAACAGAAGATGAGCGCGAACTATCAGTGAAGCACGCACGAAACGAACGCAGAGATATACACCGAACGAGCGCGAATAAGCTGTTACAATGGATACTCTCAGTTTGAACAGCGCTCCTGTTGCAAAGGCGGCCGAAGCAGCGAAGGAAACTGGCGTGCTTCAAGTGTCGAGCTGTTACACTTGATAGTTCGCGCTCATCTGTTTGTTCGCTCGAGTGACTTTCGTACGCTCCCTTGCGCTCCTCGAGCCATCTCGCTGGTAATGAAGAAACGCTAAAAGCGCCTGCCGTCTCTGAGTCCTGCCAGCGGTAAAGGGTGTCTATATAAGGCTCGCCGTTAGTTCCGTGAAGGATCTGCTCCTTGTGGTGTAGTGGTTAGCGCCACGCGCTGCGGAGCGGGAGGTTCCTGGTTCGATTCGATTCCGCGCTTCGGAAGCATTTATCTCAATTATTTTTCCTTGGGACTATATATATATATATATATATATATATATATATATATATATATATATATATATATATATATATATATTGTAACGGAAAGAATAGGAGATGGGAGATGAAGAGGAGGACGACGAAGTGGAGTGCGCCATTGTACCATCTCCGTGGCTATCTACCTTGGCGATCCCTCATCCCCGCTGACCGTCACTTGTAAATAAACATCCTTCATCCGTAACAGTTAGTGGTGGAGGTGCGGACGTGTACCCGCTCCCGCGAATTGACGATGTGATAGACTGTCTGCACTCTGCCTCCTACTTTTCGTCCCTCGATCTACGTTCCGGATATTGGCAGATACCTATGGACCCCGCTGATAAAGAGAAGACTGCTTTCGTTACACCGGATGGTTTATTCGAATTTAACGTTATGCCATTCGGTCTTTGTAATGCCCCTGCTACGTTCGAGAGATTCATGGACACAATTCTTCGCGGACTCAAGTGGGAGATATGCCTTTGTTATCTTGACGACGTCGTTATTTTCGGCCGCACTTTTGAAGAGCATAACGAGCGTCTCAGCCTGGTTCTGGAATGCATGGAGAAAGCTGGTTTGATTCTCAACTCCAGAAAGTGTAAGTTCGGGGAACGACAGACATTAGTTCTAGGTCATCTGGTCGACAAAGACGGAGTCAGACCTGACCCCCGCAAGATTGAAGCGGTCAGCGCATTCAAGCCTCCACAGTCATCTCGAGAGCTCCGTAGTTTCCTGGGCCTTTGCTCTTACTTCAGGCGTTTTGTGCCAAGATTCGCCGATATTGTGGAACCGTTGACGCGTCTGTTGCAGAAGGATGCACAGTTCCAGTGGACACCAGAATGTGAGTCATCGTTCCGTCAACTCAAGTTTCTACTTACGTCAGACCCCATTCTGCGTCACTTCGATCCTTGTTCGCCTACCGAGATCCATACAGACGCAAGCGGGGTAGGCATCGGAGCAGTGCTCGTACAAAAGCGAGATGGCGCCGAACACGTCGTTGCTTACGCGAGTCGCTGCTTGAGTAATTCTGAGCGAAATTACACTGTCACTGAACAGGAGTGTCTCGCAGCTGTTTTCGCTGTTCAGAAATTTCGCTGTTACATCTACGGCCGCCCATTCAAGATAGTCACCGATCATCATTCATTATGCTGGCTTGTCAGTCTCCGAGATCCTTCTGGTCGTCTCGCACGGTGGGCCTTACGACTTCAGGAGTATGACTTCGTGGTGACATATAGGAGCGGCCGCCGCCATGCTGACGCTGATTGTCTTTCCCGCTTACCACTTCCAACGACCCATTCTGAGGAGGACGCTTTCGACGACTGCCTGGGAGCTATTACACCCGAGTTTCCCGATGTGACCGTATTCCGACAGGAGCAGCGTAACGACGTCAGTTTGGAGCCTCTCTTCGTCGCGGCGCGCAATCCGAAAGCCAGTGGTGGTTTTTCCATACGTGACGGCTTGTTGTACAAAGCTAACCGCTCTGCAAGTGGCGCTCGCTTTCTTCTTCTTGTCCCGGAGAGCCTCCACACTGCTGTGTTACGTGCGATGCATGACGACCCAACATCCGGTCATCTTGGGTTCGCCCGCACCCTGCAGCGGGTTCAGGAGCGCTTTTACTGGCCTCGCATGCGTCAGACAACAAAGCAATATGTGGCCAGTTGCGACCAATGCCAACGTCGCAAAAGACCTTCAACCGCTTCCCCAGGCCTTCTGCAACCGCTCATTCCGCCTCATGCACCTTTCGAACAAGTCGGCGTGGACCTGCTGGGCCCATTCCCACGGTCATCAAATAACAACCGATGGATCATCGTTTGTGTGGACCACCTTACACGCTACACAGAGACCGCGGCAGTACCGTCATCTACCGCTGCTTGCGTCGCATCTTTCTTGTTGCGTTATGTCGTCTTACGCCATGGCCCACCTCGCGTGATCATAAGCGACCGTGGTCGTCAGTTCGTGGCAGACACTGTTGAGGAGTTGCTTCGGCTATGTGGAACGCAATTTCGACACTCCACGCCGTATCATCCGCAGAGCAACGGCCTTGTTGAACGTACGAACCGAACCTTGACGAACATGATAGCCATGTACGTGTCATCGGATCACAAGAACTGGGATGATGTGCTACCATTTATAACATACGCCTACAACACTGCGAAGCATGAGACAACAGACTACAGCCCTTTTTATTTGCTCTACGCCAGGTCACCGCGGAGCTTCCTTGACACTATTCTGCCGTTTTCATTAGACACAGAAGATTCAGTAGCCAACACACTTTGCCTTGCCGAGGAAGCCCGTCGAATAGCACGCATCCGAACGTTGGCATCTCAAAGCCGCTCAAAGCAACGATATGACAGCACCCATGAAGAGGTTTCGTTTGAAAAGGGTGATCTAGTGCTGCTATGGACCCCACAGCGCAGGCGTGGCTTGTGCAGCAAGCTTCTATCACATTATGTCGGCCCGTTCGTTGTGCTTGATCGCCTGAGTGATCTCACGTATGTACTTGCGCGGCTTTTGTCTAAAGACAGGCGCTCCAGGAAAACGCAACTCGCTCACGTTGCACGTCTCAAACGTTACTATCCCACCACAGCACAATGACTCACCCGGTGGGCTTCGTCTGCGAAACGGGGATTGTAACGGAAAGAATAGGAGATGGGAGATGAAGAGGAGGACGACGAAGTGGAGTGCGCCATTGTACCATCTCCGTGGCTATCTACCTTGGCGATCCCTCATCCCCGCTGACCGTCACTTGTAAATAAACATCCTTCATCCGTAACAATATATATATATATATATATATATATATATATATATATATATATATATATATACGGTTCATGACGGCGGCGACGGGGACTGCAAAAACCAGCCGAGACTGTCCATATTATTGCTATCGCAATAAAGCTTCCGCAGTGCCGATTTAAAGTAGTACCCTGTGAAGCCATGACTGAATCGTAGGCCGACTGGAAATGGTGAACGGGACCTTGCTGAGCATATGTAGTAGTAGACTGGCCTCGGTGTTGCAGTATTGCAAGCCGAGCCCGGAAGCGAGCAGCACGCAGGGTCCCGGTAGAGTTTATACTTGCGGTGCGTTCCATGCAGGGAAAACATCTAAGCCAAAAATACATAGTCAACAGCAAAAGTTTGCGGGATGCGAAACTGTCAGAAAATCTATATTACTGATTAGCCCCTGAACATAGTCTCCATTTGAATATTACGGCCTATATATCGCAAAAACCTGTACCCCGTGAAACGCTTCATTCGAGGCTATGTTTGAAGCCAATATAGGTTTTTCAAAAGTCTCGAATCCCGCAAACTTTTGCTGTTGACTGTACGTTCTTGTGGTATCGTGGTGTCCTTCAAATTGAAACAGCTGAAACAACTTATTAGGAGCAAATTATAGTTGGTATGTGTTCAGCAGCGTTTTAATCATCCGAGTCATCGTGCTTCGGACATCCGCAGGAAAAAATGCTTTTTATTGCGGTTTTTATGAACCTTCCCAATAAGCTGTGGATGTATAAGGGAGACGTTGCAACGTTGCATATTGACGCGACAGGGTTAAGGAAGTCGTGTCGCAGAAAACCCAGCGTCAGCGTCGCAGTCGGCGACCACGGCGGAAATCCCGAACTACCGCTACCGTCGTGTTTTCCGAAGCACCCGAACACGTAAGCCCTGCGTCATGTTGAAGATTCGTTATATATATACAGTAAAACCTCATCACAAAGAAGGTGAAGGTGGAGTCGTAATTACTTCGTTATAACTATTAGTTCGTTATAGCCAATATGCATGTCGTCTATGGGAGTTTCAGTGGGAATTACGATTGCTTCGTTATATCCATTAGTCCCCTATAACGAGGTCCTACTGTAGAACAAAACTGACTTTTAGGGGCGAAGCTCCTCTTAGCCTAACCTTGTCACGCGTCAGGCGTCAGTCGTCAGGCGTCAGGCGTAACCCGCGTGTCGGGAGGCACGCGCTCGAGAGCGAAAGGCGCGCGTTGGCTATGGAAACGCTCTTTCTTAGAGGAACGCTACCAGCTCGCAAAGGAGGAGAACGCGCCCTCACCCGCGAGAGACAACGTTGGCGCAAGCAGCGTCTCCTAGCGAGTTTCTTGATAGAGAAATACCGACTGCTCGCGTTGGAGAAGCGTTCACCGGCAACCCATATATATATATAGGCACTGGATCTTGATTGACTTGCAATGAAGTGCCGGTGGGAGATTTCACTTGTGCATAGTTGTACCATGAGGATTCGTAGCGTGCGCGTTAACTAAATTAATCCGGAACTCGGCACGATCTACGATGAACCTCCCGAGCTTCGCCCACTCATCATCATTCACTCTGTGGATATGCTGCAATTTTTTTAGTAAGTCAAGGTTTAACCCCTTATCTCCTCCTTTTTCTCACCTTGATCCCTTACAGCACCCCTCACTCATACTTCCCTCTCCCATCCCATTGCTAAACATACTGTATAGGGCTGTTCCGCGCTTTACCCTCTACCTCCTCCTTTCCTTCCTCTTCACTTTGAGATCACTCATCGATCCTCAACCTTACATCTCTTTCGCATCTCCTAGCCACATAGGCCTAACCTCGGAGTCGTCACCGACGTTGGGTTGTTATGATGTGTCTGTCGCTCTCGAAGGCATAGCTTTGGCAACGACATCCTTCAACGTTGTTATAGTAGGAAACAGGGCTATGTAAAATTATTTTGTATCTAATGACGAGCATACGGTGCCTTATGAAAGTGTATGCCGCCGAGGCGCTCGGTGTAAAGTTCTTTGGGACCAAGATGGCGCGATGGTGCCCCCTTTCTGGCAACGTTGCGTTTTGAGGGGTAGTGACGCTTTGGCGGCATGTGGTGTTCTAAAGGCTGACCTCACCTACCCTAAACAGAGCCGGTCATGCAGGCTCCCTAGATGATGATGATGATGTGGTCTTGCCCTTTGTAACGGGTGGAGACAAAGTTTATGCTCTGGCCTAACTTGAAAGAAAAAATACGCACGTACACACATGTGTACATGTCACAAGCGTCACCACTGGCACCAGTTCCACCACTTTTGCAGCCTACTCTTCGAGATACCCTCTTCCTCACATTTCTCTCTGTTAAGCCTGTCACAACGTAGTCCCCAGTTCGCCGAAGAACCAGTCGTCAAGTTAGAGGGAACACCGAAAAACAAGGCAAGAAAATCGGCGTGCGGAAGAGACGCCCAAGGTCATGCAGCTGCTGGCTGATCTCTTGAAGGAGCGAGAAAGTTGTCGATCACAGCAGTGAGTCATACTATCACGAAGGGTAAACGCGCGAGCCAGACGGAGAAGGAGAGAGGAGGCGGAGAGTGCGTACCGACGCTCGTCGCGACTAGTGAGCGAGAAATAGGCGCCACCCAAGTGGGGAAGCTGCGAGTGTTATCAAGAATGTTTGCTCAGTTATGCGCATGCTTACATCACGTGGCCGCGCCGAAACTTCGCAAACGACTGCCGAACGCAATAAAAGAGTCAACCACGTGCCGACAGCAGCAGTCTTAGTCGTCTGTGATCCCGTGAAGGAAGAAGTAAACGACGCTGCTCCGCGCGCCAACCGACAAGCCCGGCCTACAAGCTTTACGTTGAGAAGGCCCTTCGAGTGACTGGTGAATAGGACTCTTTTGTGTTTTATATTTTGTTGTAGTGCATGAGCTTGTACGTTGTTAGTTTCGTGTAGTGTTGTAACCCATCTGTGTTTGTATGATGAAGAACCGAGTTTGAGCACGTTTTGTGTAACTGCCTGTTTGATGAGAACATATTTCATTTGATCACCTTTGTCTCTGACCCGGTCCTTGAACTACTGCTGGCGTATTGCTAGTGCGCCGAAGGTGACCAAAACCTAATTGTCCACGCTTTCTTGGGATAATTTCGGAGGACTGATACGTCGGTTCTGGGAATTTTTTACGGTGACGGCGTCCCGTGCCTCACAGCTACGGATCTGTTACAAAGCCAAACGCCTGAGAGAGAGTAGTAGCCTCTGTCGGGCAGGGTGAGAGTTGAGTACAAGTAATCAACACTGCTATACCAGCTTTTGAATGCATAATTAAGCGCACACTGCTTATAAACGCAACCAAAGCAAGCCACCCTTTCATGAAGGCCGAAGATCTTCCGCACCTTTGATCACGGATGTTCGTTTCCACTGATGACGGTACCTATGCCGGTCGACGGCAAGGCATATCTGTCCCGGATTTCTGCGGAAACTACAGTGCAGTCGCCTCTAGGCTTCCTCATTGGTTATCTTCTATGTCATTACGCCGTATTACAATCAGTGAGTGGCGTCGCAACTTTTTTTTACAGGGGCAGCGTAAAATCACTACCACTCATCATCATCAATTCCATTTTAGTAGCCAACATTTAGTATGTACACACGATCAACTCACACACATAACGGCAATATAAGAAATTGCTATGTGATTTGCTAAGTGTGGCAAATAGTTGAAAACATAATGCCTGATGTTTTGAATTTCGTCTCGCTAATTTCTCAAGACGGTCCTTATGACACGATTCCGTTTGCCCACGGTAAACGTGGGTGTTGGAGCTGACATTGAGAAATATAAATCAGTGACAAAGTACGCCTGACGTTCAGAGCGTTGGGAGCAACAGAAAAGTACACATAAGTGTGAAAAATAGGAAATGAGCTGCTGCGCTCTCCGGTGCTATAATCTACTTCAGCAGCGAAAATAACATACCCCAAGCCTTAGCCAAAATATGGAATAGTATATGACACCTACATCAGAAATTAAGAACTTTAAAGCGTGTAAGATACTGCTGGGGCAGGACTAGCAAACAGGCATAAAGTGTAAACATGCCCAAGGAAATTGCATGCGCATATTCATTGCAGACTCCGTAAATTTTCAGAAATTATGCTAAACGCCAATCAGAAATCGAATCGATGAAAAGATCGCAAAATACGATTTAGAACAGGGAATGTCACAGGAGCCCACGTTTCGACAAGTGGACTTGTCGAAACGTGGGCTCATGCGACATTTCTTGTTCTGAATTGTACGATTCATCCATCTTCCCCTGAGCTTCTCTTCTAATGAGAAATTGAGGTTCATGTAACCACAAATGAATATATTGCATCATGCACAGTTTTCAAACACAAAAATAATGTATACGATAAGGATACCATAGACAGGTGGAATGATTGGCACGTACGCACACTGTAACAGGGCAAAGAAGACGCGGACGAAACGAGTAAACTGTCTCACGGTGCCGAACGTGTACTCTCCGCGGTTCCTACAACAAGCGTCTCAACTGCATGTCTCTGCCCAAAGTGACGGTTAGATCACCATGCACGTGAAAAACTTGGACCATATCCCCGAAGGGAACCCTGATGGGATGCGAAGCAGCAGCGTTGCGCACGGGTGGCGTCACGGGTTGAACGGCGCTAACGCGGGTGCTGGAAGAACAGTTTGAAGCGAAACTCGGTGTAGCGTTTACTGGTGTAAACGTTTGTTTGAAACGCAGACACGGGAGGCGAGCGGGCGTTGGAGCCGGCAGCTGCGGGCGCTCCGGCGGGTGAGGGAGAGAGTGACGTACGCGCGCACCTGCGAGGGAAGCGTGCGAGGGGAGCGTGACGTCAACGCCCAGCTGCGGCGTGACCTACTTGGCACCGCTCCAACACCTGCGCCGAGGGGGAAGCGCGTTGCCTCGCGCTTGTGCGGACGGACGGACAGCGTTACACAGGCTAGTCAAAGAGCTGCTTCGCATCTAAAAACAGTAGACAGGTCAACCTCTCCTGTGGTGTTGTACTTTAAATGCACGTATTCAGATGTGCACGGGCCTCACCTTTACGGCCCGGCTGGGCCCGGGCCCGATGCTTACAAAAGGTGCGCCGTGCCGGCCCGACGACGTTCTGAGGGCCGCCCGAGCCCAGGCACGGCCTAAACCAATCAGGTATACCATGATAACTTGTAGGACAGCAGAAAATGGAGGCATATCTATTACGATAACAGACATGCCACCCTTGCTGATGATTATTGTGGTTTGGTTCACGAAAGGACGCTATTTCCTGCAGCCATTGTCGGGATGGTGGTGGTTCGGTTAAGGAAAGGACGCTAATTTCTGCAGCCCTTCTCGGGAGCACGGCTAAGCGTCCGTGAGGGAAGGGGGAAGGGACTGAAAGAAATAGGGAGGAGAGAAAAACCGTAGTAAAGGGCTCCGGAAATTTAGACCACCTAGGGTTCTTCAACGTGCACTGACAATGTACAGTACACGGGCCTCTGGCATTTTCGCCTCTATCGAAAATGCGAGCGTCGCGCCGGCATCGAACCCGCTTTTTTTGGGTGGCAGCCGAGCACCATAAACACTGCACCACCGCGGCGGACAGCACGGGCTCAGCGTCAGTGGGGACGGGAGAGGGAGTGAAAGAGACAGAAATAAGAGGAACGTCGCAGTGGAGAGACAATTTTATTTTGTGTCCGCAAGTTATAGAGGTGGGTTGTTCCCCGCCCAGTTGATGTCGACCACGATCCCTTGAGTCCTGGCGGCGTCTTCTGCCCACTTGACGGGCCAAAGCTGATCTTCGGAGGGCCGGGCTGCACAACGCGGCCTCCTATCGCGCTCAGTCCGAGGCTGCGTACCAGTGGGTGCTTCGCTGACAGTCCCATAAGATACGTTCCAGGGTGCACCCTAGCTCCGCAGTGTCTATATCTGCTCGAAAAAAGTTGTAGGTAGCACAGATTCCATATCATCAAAACGTCTTGTTGGGCGTGTTAGTACCGCGCTCGTGTGTCCGTGTCTCTCTTCTTGTGTCGTCTGGTTGCGCCGGTGCCTATATGTCTCAAGATTCCATATCACCGGACTGGTGAGGGTTCTCGTTTGAAGCTGTCGCCACGCGACCGCTTGGCGCTTATTGAGAATTTGTTCTGGCGGGTGAAATACCCGCCTCTTCAGTCTATAATGCTGTGTAATTTCCCGGCACCCAGTTAACCGGTCGTTCCACTCACCCCCGACGTCCGGGGCGCCAGAGGCGCGGTCGCATTTTCACCTCCATCGAAAAGGCGACCGCCGCGGCCGGGATGTAACTCGCGTTTTTGAGTTAGCAGCCGAGCACCATAACCATAAGACCAACGCAGCACATGCTTGCCTAACCGTTGATGAAAGTCGAAATTCCTAGCATAATGTCTTTGACAAATTATTGTAAAGAAACAGAAGGTTGTCCACGGATTCTTGTTTCTAGATGGAGTGCGTCGTTCCTGCATTATGTATCCTGGAGCACTGAAGTTGTCACTGCTGTCACATAACTGTAGCTAGAGCTGCCAAGACCTTTGTTGCAAGTTTGCCAAGTCTCCAATAGTTCGTCAAGGTACTCAGTTGGGCTAGTTGGTTTTGCATTGTCCTTGGTGGAAACGCGCTTTAGACGCGGACAGAGAAGAAGACGAAACACATACAGCGCAACTTTCAACTTTATTGGGAAATGAAGGCAGCATCACTTATATATGACTTTAATCACACGTGGCATTTTGGCAACCGCTGTATGTTCCGTGTGCACCCAAAAATTCTAGTTCCTTGTCTGACAGTGCGAGGGAGGATACGCTTACGCAAGTTTCTGGACGTTCCCAAATCATTTTCGCTTAGCAGATTGACTGCGATTGCGATAAACTACAGTGGACTGATTAGATATAGGGCTGCACTTACACTCTTAGACAATGATTTGCGAGATGACCATTAGCCTTGTTTTTGACATTATTGCTGTGCTCCCTTAGACGGTCGTTAAAGCCTCAGCCGGTTTGGCCTATGGTTTGCGAGATGACCATTAGCCTTGTTTTTGACATTATTGCTGTGCTCCCTTAGACGGTCGTTAAAGCATCAGCCGGTTTGGCCTATGTATACCTTTCCACAGAAAAGCGGTATGTTGTAAACCACGCCGGTTTTACATTCCACGAATTTTAATTCTTTGTAGTGGTTGACCTTCATCTCCGGCCGTTATCTGGAGCAAGGATCAGTTAATCTGCACAGCCTAGACAACTTCATTGGGGCAGAGAACATGACTTTCACATTTGCCTTCTGCGCAGCTTTATTAAGATTGTGCGATACCCGATGAATGTACGGTATAACTGCTACCTTTTCTCTTTTTGTTGCTTGGTCTTCTCTCCGCTGACCGGAAGGCTGATTTCCTATTTTTCTAACTAGCGTCTCAGACACCGATATCAAAACGTGGTCAGGATAGCCTGACGCGTGCAGGCGATCTACCTGTTCGAACAAACATTTCTGCCCAAGACGAGGGCATGATTTCTTGAGTACATTGGTAAGGCACATGTTGGTGACACTTCTTTTTATGAGCTTCGAGTGAGCGGAGTCATATGGCACAATTGGCTTGTTTCTTCTTGGCTAGTAACCCAAGCAGGTCCGGTAGTTATAAAATGAGATGGATATGTCCAAAATTTTTATGAACCCGTTAGATGGAAGTTCATTTGTCACTTCTAATGGTACGAGGATGTGCTTAAATGTGGCCACTGTGTTGTCGACGTTAAAAGTTGTGCAAGAAGAACTTTTGTCAAAAATCACTAAGAAATCGTCCACAAATCTAAAAATCTTAAGAACGTTCGAACCTGCAAATTCGTCAGCAAGGCGTACGTCAATTCTACCAAGGAATAATTCGCTTAAAATGGGAGCCAAGCAATACTCGATACAAATACCGCTTTTCTGCAAGTAAAGGCGGCCATCTCATTGAACATTTGTAGAATGAAGGTAAAAGAAACGAGCGCTAAGAAGCCATCAACCGAGACACCTACCGCATTCTGGAAGCTTGTGGATCCGAACGTGTCAATGTTTTCCTGAATGCATTTGAGGAAGTCCCAGTTGGGGTATAGAATAACACAGGTCCTTAACATCTATTGAAATGGCATGAAGGTGTCCCTCTGCGTGTAAACTAAGAAATGCAGAAACCTCAGTCGAATCCTTAACTTTGAAAGGATCGTCGCCCCCAGAAGGTTTAACTTATCCTGCAGGAAAATTGCTAATTTTTTTTTTTTTTGCCACGTGCTTCCTTCTGAAACGATTACCCTAAAGGGGCAGTCAGACTTATGCGTCTTCGCGCTGTAGAAAACATCCAGGGCATCATTACTTGCAATCTGTAATGCTCTTTACAAGTCTTGGTAGGTTTAACGATGTGCAAAGCTCTTTCACTTTGCTTTTCAGTTCTTAACGAAACGTGTTTATATTCTTCAAACACAGATTCCAAGGCATCGCTAGCTTTTTGCTTGTACAGATGAACAGGTAACACAGCAAAGGCTCCTTCCTTGTCAGAGTTTAGCAAGCACAAAGAGTTCGCTTTCAAATATGAAGCTATCCAAGGTATGGGTTTACGTACAAAATCAAGTACACATTTGGTCACGACTTTCACACCACCGCTGATGAACTGGTCTGTTTGGCTAGAAGGGATGAAGTTTGAAATGTCTCTCATCATCGAAAGAAGGCCCGGTTTTGGCGGCTTCGGCTGGACGGCGTACTTGGCTCCAAGGCCTAGAATCCTGGTGACTTCTTCGGAGACCTGAGCATTGCCAAGCGAGATTAAACGGTTCTGCTGAGCGCTCCTCTTCCGCGGGAGTTGAGCACGCAGCTGTGCGAGCGTTGTGTGCCCTAGATGGCTACATGGGCCGTAGCAGAAGCAAAAGCAGTCGAAATACATGGCACCATGTCGAGTTGGCGCGAGTACGTCCAGGTGGCGTCGTGGTCTTCCCGCGCATTTTCCGGCGAACAAAACGCCTTCCGGCGGCCATATATAGTGGTATTTTTGGCAGTTGGGAAGGGCTGTTTAGCAATACAAGTAAGCTTGTTTTTCTCGTTAAAGCCGCTTTATCATGCGTTCCCTACTTCTTGGAAATATGTTCGCTTTTCAGTTTCAGTTTCAGCTCCGGTTTATTCAACGTAATTGGGAGGAGGGTTACATATAAGAAGACATCTACACCATTGCAGTGTTTACACCTTGGTGTAAACACTGCAATGGGACCTCTTTTTATAAAATGCATAAAAAACTAAATTAGAAGAAAAATTTGTGAAATACATGCATACAAAGCGTACGAAATATGTGCGGCAACATAGGTCCAAATGACAATAGCGCTATTCGATACTGAAATACACAAACAAAATCAGATAGTAAATAAGCAAAGGCTAGTACAGTGTCACATAAAAAAATCTTTACAAGTTTAAAGTAGAGCATCTGATGAGCCGAAATCAGGAATCCACGAAATGCAATGCAAAAGCGATGGAAAAGTAAAGAGATTGATTATATATAAATCAAGGATTCAAAGTCCGAAACAAATACTGGCGAACTGAATTTTTGAAAGCATATAGTGAGGGTCAGGTTTTAGCCCCAAAGGCAGAGTATTCCGCATCATGATTTCCGACAAGCTCACTGTTTTTATTCCATAATTTGTGCGCCTTAGGCAGTAAAATGTTACTTTGGAGGTAGAAACGTGTATTACCAGAAGAAATAACTTTCTTACCTCCTTGCGTAGTACGCAAATCTTTGTCATTGTGGCCACCATCATCGTCATTAATAATATCTTATGTGTTGCATAAGGTCTACTTCCATTTTGTCTCATTCATAACACTAATAGTATGTTTAGTTGCTCGTTTTAAACAATTAACCATTATTATAGGTACTTTCCCATTACTTTTATTTTTCTAGCCTCTTCTATTACCATCAACTTCTAGACCAATCAGATGGTTGTTTGCGCTCGGTCTGCCCAATTTTACCCTTATATTCCTAGCACTATTTTTGCTATTGTGTTGGCTATTAGAAAATTGAGTTCCCAGCGACCTAACGTAATCATTATTACAGATGCTTTACATGTTGGTTTTCGTTTAACATCTGCAAAGCAGTCGCCGATTTTTAGTGCATTAGAAGTTCCGTTGGTCTGGGTGCCCCTCCCCCTGCCACGCGGCATCTTTGTGAATGGATCGCACGACTCGCTGGAACGTCGTATTTATATGGCCTGGTTATGAAATGTACTGCTGGATTTTTCAGTCATCCCAGCTGAGAGGTTTAAGCGCTTTCTACTCCTAGACATGCACTAAAACATCTTTTAGACATTCTGACGACTATCGGTACGATCCAGTTCACATGAAATGAGAAAAAACGCCTTTCACGTCAATAAGAAAGTGACGATAACAAGTCTCAGATGTAGAGTTACCTGTCAAATTTTCTATCCTAATAAATCTGGTTTCTCACTAACTAGCCTCTGTTTCGTGTGCAGTGAGCCAGAAACGACTCATCATTTCCTCTTCTCTTGCCGCCGGCACCCTTCATTCCGCTGAATGTTCTTCTATTCACTATTTGGCAAACTGCGATTACCTTTGACATCAAATTTTTATCTTTTGACGCTGCTCAGGATGGTGCAAGCCGTAATTCTATTTTGGCAGCTTTACATAAATATATCGAAGCGTTAGAAGATATAACGCTGCCATTGCCGTCGAACACAGGGTTTCTTTTTCTAATCTTTCTTTTTTGTAAATTTTCGTTGATGTCTTTTTAATTATTGTGTAGGCTTCATCAGAACTCCGTTCTTTCTTTCTTTTAATTCCACTTATGTTTAGCTTAGTGTTCTTAATTTTCTTTTCATTCAGATATCTCAATAACTGACGGTGTGTCGAATACCCTTCGTAGGTAGGTGGTAATTATGTAGAGGCCGCCACAACAACATCCGCTGTAGTGGATCAGTGCCATTATTTCACGGGTAAGCCCACGACAAGCGTTGCCCAGCACTTGGTCGCCATAAGTCACCATGAACCATTCCAGGAACTTCCCCTACATGCACGGCGAGATGGCTTACCCGCAACATTTCTACAGCACCGCCCGCCGCGCTCATCGAGAATCCCTTATCTTAGGCACATCGAACGAGTTCGACGTCGGTTCAACCGTCCAGCTGGCACCACCGCCAGCCAGGGGCGTGGCAGTACACGGCTACCGCTCATCGATGACTTGGGAACCGTATCCCGCTACGGCCGCAGCGACGCCGCTGTCCGTAGGTCACTACGAACACGGACAATGTCGGAAAGAGGCGTGGGCCACGTCTGTCTTCAAAGGACTTAAGGCCGTGGGCACAGACGGCGCGGCCGCCGTTGTCTCGACTCTTGCCATGTGCTCATTCATTGGGATCGCGATGTGGGTTTTGTTGGCGGTTGAGGACCAATGGCAGGGTAACGGCTTAGACGCAGCGGACGACGCAGACGCAGGCGTACATTTGGACGCGTACGGTGCGCCGCCTTCGTCACCGGTTGCCGGTGTTCACGAGAAGATTCCCATGATAGAGTGGAAGATAACAGTCGGAACGAGGCGACCGAGAAGCAGCAAGCCATCTTGGATGTCGACGAAGGCGCTCCCTGACGTGGCGGTCACAAGCCCGGGGATTCGTTCGAACGAGGACAATGCTGACAGCCGTGCTACCGATGGAGCCGGTTATGGCAGCATTGAGAGATCGAAGGCACCGGGGATGTCTGCAAATGAAGACGCCGCCGTGGATGCTGCTTCCAGGCGCGTTCATATAAAGCGAGGACTGCCATCCGAACGTCGTTCAACGCGGCGCCGCTCGGTAAAACGCGTGAATCGACGCCGCCGGGTAAGGCTGAGTTTGTCTTGGTTGTTTTATTTGCTTGATAGGGAGGCATTACGCACTTACCATAACCGCAGTGCTTACAGAAATGATTATACGTCCTTCTGCACTTTAACATTGCCAACAAAGACTGATTCACTGATTGATCTTAACGCATCAAAATAACACCTAGTATACAGAAGGCAGATCGTAGGACGATTTATTTTCAGCTATATATATAGTAAAGCCAAATACGCACCGCAACTTAAGGTCTTAAAGCTTCACGAAGACGCGACAGTCACAGCAGGCCATTGAACGCTTCGCCTTATATGACAAGCAGAAGAACTTCGACAATTCAAGCCGACTGTGACAAGTTCGAAGATATAACGTATAGTTGTCCGGGTAAATGACAGTGTAAGTTTGAGAAGTTGGCGTTAGTTATATTTAGGCTGACATCAAATAAGCGGAGCTGAACGAGACCCATAATTTCAATAGAAGGTAGTAGGTGTACTTCTATACAGTAACGTTTTTTAATGAAAACAAAAATAGAGTCGATGGCGGCATTGAAGTTTGGAGCCATGGGAGGACAACAAAAAGGATCAATTTATGAAGGGCTCGAGGAATAGCCTTAGTCATGCAATCGACTTTATTAGTGAATGATGATTTTGATTATAATGAACACTAATTGTTATCCGTGCGACGCGTGACACAGTACAACTTTGGGCTCATTTTGCGCAAGAAATGGGGCTGCTGCACGAAGGGTTCTGATATAGGAGCATTTGTCAAGCACGCACGAGCCTGAATAATAATATTAATAGTTTCTGGGGTTCTACGTGCCGAAACCACGATATGATTACATGAAATTCCGACCACCTGGGGTTCCTTAACGTTCACCTTAATCATACGTACAAGGGCCTCAAACATTTTGCCTCTATTTAAATGTAACTGCCGTGGCCGGTACTGAACCTGAGTCTTTAGGGTCAGCACCTGAGAACCGCAACCGGTGCACCACCGCGGCGAGAAGGCCCCAGCCGGAACCCTTCATCAGTGACTTTCAACAAAAGATGACAATCGCGATTAATATTATTGTTATTATTTGCGGTGGTGGTAGTAGTAGTAGTAATAGTAGTAGTTGTAGTAGTAGTAATAGTAGTAGTAGTAGTAGTGGTAGTAGTAGTAGTAGTAGTAGTAGTAGTAGTAGTTCCTTCTGTACAGACGACGTTATCGAGTTTCCGTTGTGACATGGCACAATACCATAATGCCAGCATGGATGCGTTTCTCTCTCAGGTACCCCAGCGCACAGTTCCGCGACAAGATCAAGTGGAAGAAGTACCGACTGTTCCTGCAACGGAGGAGACCCCCTAGAAATATATCTAAACCAGTAGTTTTTCTCGGTGTTATTTTTACAGGAGTGATTCTCATTATTCGATGTTTATCTCTGAAATGACATTCCACATACGAGAAACACGAGCGTATATACCTTAGCATGTCATCCTTGCACAGATACGTACAACTTATGAATCGCAGTTATGTAAGATAACATCCACTATGTTCTGACATAAGAGTAATTCGTCTCTGGTTAGGTTCCTCACCCTGATACCCGGGACATTATTCTCTGTGACAGCGAGGAGATTGCCGCGAATATGCCCAATCACACGTGCACCTCAGACGTAATAAACGCAGTGATACTATAAACCCGGACAAGCTAAATGATGTTTACGGTTTCTGAGGAAAGCGTCTTAAACTATATTTTAGATAAACAGCGAGCGAAACTGCATCTATTTTATTTTAAAGCGCGAGGCGTGACAGGCTCATTCCAATAACCGATTTTCGAGGTGATGTCGTCCGCCACCGCCACTGGTGTCTTCCACAGGAATCCCGCATAGTGCCCACTCCCCAATTTGGCGCGGCCACGAACAGTGGGTCAGTCAGCCAGCCAGCCAGCCAGCCAGCCAGCCTTTGTCATTCATGCGTTTGGCATGTCAGTTGCGGTCAGTAGGTCGTTTGATAGGCAAATCTATCAGCCGCCGTGGTACAGGGACGGTGATGCTTGGCACATTAAGGAACCACAGGAGGTTCCTTAATGTGCACTTACATCCCGATGCACACGGGCCTCAACATTTCGTCTACGTTGAAGTGCAGCCTCCGCGGCCGGGATTCGACACCACGCCTTCGGATCAGTAGCCAAGTGCCATAGCCGCTAAACCATACCTGGCGGGGTGCTTTAATTACCAAGCGCTGCTAGTCCCATGAAATGGAACATTATGGTCGCCTGAAGTTTGATGTCCGCGGCTCATCGTATCGACTTCTGTTTGATTTGAGTTTAACACTTCTTGCGTCTCGGCATCAAAATTGCGAATAAGTACGACAAGATACTGTTTTTACACACTTTAACTTTGTTCATATTTTGAGCACTGAAATAAAAATAAATAATAGCCTAAGACAAGGAGATACCTCTCCCATACTGTTCACATCGTGTTTACAGGAAGCGCTCAAAGCCTTTCATTGAGAATATTTCGGGATAAGAGCCAATGAAGAATGCATTATTAAGCTGAAATTCGCTAATTGCATTTCCTTGCTAACTCAGAAGACGAATTGCAAAGCATGATCACTTAATCAGCCAGTCATGGCACAACGGTGGGTCTAAATATTACAGTCTAGAAGCCTAGAGGAATGTTATGAACACAACCCGACGATCACAGCGGTTTGCGTTAACTGACACATTGGAAGCGATGCAGGAGTCTTCTTGATTATCTCGCCCGGTCAGCAAGAAGACTCCTGCATCGTTTCCAATGTACACAGTTATCGCAAACCGTTGCCGCACCCCTCACTGTGCAGGGCCCAGGCTGTCACTCTCAGGCTCCTATACAAACAAGCACTTACCCGAGCCCCGCGACACTGCACATTATAGTGTGTACCTCGAATGGTTCCCGAGTCCAGACTGTGTGGCGGTTATGCACACTTCGAACATGTCTCGTGGGGCTGTGCCTCTGTCGGTCTCGCTTTCACCCAAGACGGAATGATGAAGCTAATTAAGGCTCAGGACCGGACGTCCCAAATCCTGGCCGTCCAGAGAGCACGCGAGAGGACCGTCAGGTTTGATCTGATGATCCCCTAGTGGATCTAGCCTGGTGACGTTGAGTTCGCCGGCGTCTATTGCGGACAAAATAAAGTTATTTCACTCACTCACATTGGAAACGATAATAGGATGGATCACTTAGAGCAGGAAGTGACCTGCTCTATAGGAGATGCATTCTGAACAATGAGACTGCATTGAAGCACGAGGCTGGCGTAGAATAGTGATAGTGGGGTGAAGCGCATTTAACATGCAGCTTCAGATCATGAGTTTCAGTTTACTATAGTATATTTGTCCCGTATATTTGTGTCTTCTTGTGTCCTTGTTCGTCAGCGCTACCACAAAATGAATACTATAGTATCCCTTAAAAAGGTATATAACAGAGGGATTGCTAAAGGCTAACTCACATAAAGTTATACTGACCATTATATTAACCCCTTATATTAACCGCCGGCTTGATGGCCAATCCCCCATAGTGGGCAAGTGCCATCCAAGAAACAAGCAAGCAAACTGTTGCACTCTTAACACAATTGAGGACATATATTGCCGTCTACATTATTACTTTCACACTGGCATTAATTTCCTGCTGGAAATATTAACTGAAAAGCTCACCATTTGGTTGTATTTACAATATTTATGAGCACTTGTGACCATTCCCTTTCACTTTGTCTCCATCGTCTCGGCATGCGGCGGATACAGGACAACCAGAATATGTAATGAAATGAATAGGCGCGTAAAACCCAGACACAGGGGGAGAGAAGTGGACAACACGACCACCGACTATCAAGTGAAGCAGAGCACAAAGGCGAAGAAAGGAAGACACACACTTCATCTGCGCATGCTCAGAAATGGTAGAGCCACCTGTCAAACGGTTAACACGTGCCGGCCTACACCAGAGGCAACTGTTCAGGCATTGTATCTGTCACAAAATAGTGCCTATTTCGACGAGGGACCCGGGGTCGAACTAGAGGGAAGGCACAAAACAACAAGCGGCGCGCGCGGTCACGCCGCGCCGCCCTAGTTGACGCCGCCGCGTCTCCAAAAGGCGAGAACTTTGTGGAATCTTTCATATCGCCGAGAGAGCGCGCGCGGGACAGACGTAAGGAGAGAGAGGAGGCTGAGAGTACACAACGACGCTCCTCGCGTAGTGAGAGAGAGAAGAGGCGCCGCCCCAACGGAGAAGGACCTAGAATGGGCGAGAAGGTTCCCAACTGTGTGTGTGCTTTGAGTCACGTGGGCCCGCGGAACATTCTAGCACGCCTTCCCAGGGCCATATATAAGCAGTCGGACACGGGCCGCGAGGAGAGTAGAAGAGTTGCAAGTAAAAAGAAAAATCAAGAAGTCGTGTGTGATTCAGTCGCCGTTCCACGAGCCAGCTGACAAGCCACCTGCAAGCTTCGAACTGAGAAGACGCCGAGTGTCTTGGTGAACAGGCCTCTTTTTGTGTTTTGTTCTTTGTTGCAGTGCATGAGCTTGTTCGTGTTTGTTGGCTTTGTGTAACGTTGTACCCCATCTGTGTTTGAGTATGTAAAAGCCGTGTTTGTGTACGTTTTGTGTAACTGCCTATTTGATGAGAATATATTTGTTTTGTTTGATCACCCTTGGCTCTGACTCGGTCTTTGGACCACTGCTGGCGTTTTGCTAGTGTGCTGAAGGGGACCAAATATCTTATTGTCCAAGCTTTCGTGGGATATTTTTCGGGGAACCTAAGCCTTGGTTCTTGGAATTATTTCCGGCGATCGCGTACCGTACATCATAGCAGTCGTGGGGTACGACGCTCTCGACGCTGTTAGTGGCCGCCATGGTAGTGGTCCCGTGTTCCTTGATAGCCGAGAGCGCGATACGAGGAAGAACAGGATCAGGCCCATGAACGCGCCCAAGGCAGCGATGACAGCGTACAGGGCGCAGTATCCCAAGCTGCGCTGCAGGGGCTCTGGGGGAGGTGCATACGCCACCGCCTGTATGGGCGCTATGTCCAGGAGAGCGGTGTACAAGTGCTGCGGGCCGGCTTCTGGCGTCAGGTACGGGACTTGCAGGGGAGCGCCCGGCACCGCGCCTGGCGCCTTGATCGGCACTAATGCCTGCCGTGCCGCAGCCGCGCTGGGTTGTTGAGCAGCATATCCGGCGGCGGCAGGACCCCTTCCAATCTCTGCAAATAGCAGTTCCCGTGCCCCTTGGATGTCTTCTTCCGGTGCTGGGACCGCAGCGTTTTCGGGAGCCGAGAGAGACATTGCCCGTCGGTGTTCTGCTTCTTCGTTCCTTCTGCATGCGCTCTGCACGAGACGTACGTCAGCGTGCCACGAGCAAGTGGAATTGTCCTGACCATTCTTGTTCTTTGGGGCCTGAAGATGTTTTCCTGTCTGAAGAAGAAGAAATGTTTATTCGTCGCCGTAAAAACACATCTGCTGCGTCAACAATTCTGGTATAAACTGAAATGCATTCTTAGTTGGGTCGGCCCGATTTATCCCCATGAGGGGGTGGGCGATATTATTGATGCATCATTATCATCTGTTGCTGCGGTTCCAGGCGGGCATGAAAAGCGATGCTGACATTGATTGAGCCTTTCCTGTTTATATTATTATTATTATTATTATTATTATTATTATTATTATTATTATTATTATTATTATTAAAGGTACACACAACAAATGCCCTTGACGGAAGTTAAGGATCATTACTTCGAGAGTGAAAAGGACAATCTATCCTATCGCGGTTTATCAGAAGGTGTGATTTTAGATTGACTGATCAACTTTTCGTTTTTCTTGGGAAAGGAGGCTCGTTAGAAATGACCCGTACTTAAGCGAGGTGAGCGAACAATCTTCAAGGGTTGTAGCAATCGATGGTAAACTCAAGCCCTTTGCAGAACTCTAGCTAGCTAGAACTATCTGTTGTAGAGGAAACACTGCTGAAGGGATGCAAGGTCGTCATACCTAAAGCTATGCGAGCAGAGATTCTTCAACATATTCACGAAGGACACCTCGTACCGTATAAATGTATAGCCAGAGTTCGGGGATCGGTATTCTGTCCTGGACTTAGCAATGCAATTGATGCGTTCGGTTGGAGATGCAGTACTTGCCAAAAGCACGCATGTATACAGTCAGCACAGTGAGCCCCTTCTCATCACTTCTCATATGTAACCCTCCACCCAATAACGTTCAATAAACTGAAACTGAAACTGGACCAGCCCAGACAGGTTATTGCACCGTGTGAAAATTGACTTAATCCGGCTTGGGAGAACTTCCCATGTCATAGTATACGATTTCTACTCTTAATTTCTCCAATGTAGGGCCGCTGAGGAGCACAACGGAAGGATCCATAAGTCCCAGTAGCGAAGCATCCCCAGTCTTCGAAGGGCAAGGTACTGGCGCCGCTCGTTTCGCAGTCGGAATGTAGAGTGGTCACGCCCAGCGGCGGTAAGCAAGAAATCAGCTCCAAGGTGGTGCGCGGTAAAGACAGGACGAGCTAAGGGGAAACATGCAACACCTGCTGCTGGTGCCAGGAAGCGGTGAAAGCGCTGAGGAAGGTCAGGATGCTTTCAGCCCTCAGGAACAACTACATATAGAGCAGGACACGACATGATGGATTCCACAACTGTAATGTGTGATTCGGATCATGGACGTGTAAAGTATACTGTAGTTTACGAAAGTCAACCAGGCAACGTACGATATCTCGACGGCTGCGTTATGATAAAATTTTCGCCAAATTTCATAGACTTTTATTTTTACTCAGAAAAAGATGTATCATTACAGATTGCAGTTTGTCAGCATCACTTACCTAGACGTTCATTTCCTTTACTCCCTTTTCCTCCTTTCGCATCGCTCGCTTTAAAAGGACTGGAAATAAACCACCCGGCTTTCTTTGCTGGCGCAGCATCTTTCCGCCATGACTGCTCGTTTCTTGTAGACACGCGACAGAGAAAGGCTATCTCGCCCAGTTATGAGGCTGTTGACACCCGCTAGCACCAGGTCAGAGCACCTCCCTCCCCTCATTAGAAAAGCAGTGTTGCACACGTTCCTCCAGAACAGGAACGAGAGCTCGTTCTTTCCCAGTTGTGCAACGCGCTCCCGTTACAAGTTCCTTTATTGCGAAAGGAACGCGTTCGAGTTACAATTCGGAAATTGGAACGTATGGTTACATTAACGTTACATTTCATTTTTACAACTGAAAATACTGTCAAGAAATTCTGAGGCAAAGTTAAGCGAACACACTAAAACTCACATCGAACTACGTACATTTTGTGAATTTGATCTTCACTGGCAGCAGCTTATCTGGAGATAAAAAATGTCCGAAGAAACGCTTTTAGACAAATATTTCCAGGGAGCAGCGAATGTGTTCCCAACATGTCTACTGCAATTTGACGCTCACATGACACACATTCACCAATGCATGTGAGTTGCAAGAATGTATTTAACACTAAAAGCTAGATTTAGACCATAATCAAAAGAAGAGGCGTGCAGGACACGGACACAAGGAGAGCAGTGAACACCACGAACGCCGACTATTTAGACCTTTACATTTATGTTAGCATATAATAGTTTGTGGTAAGCACTGGAACAAGTTTACCCGATATGTTGTGAGCAATCCTGGCCCTAAATTTTTTTGCTCGAAATAAGTAGTACCCTTTTTAGCGGTTTAATAGTCCAATTGACAGTTCTGTATATATTGCTCTTAGTCAGTCCTCACAATTTTAAAGCATTTGTCAAACCGTCTTTTTTAAACGCGAAGCATTTCTTAGCGAACTTCGGCGACCTTGAGCGTATCTATCCATCTATCTAGCCGCCTACGACTTCTCGCTCTCCTGGCCGTTTCGTTAATGGGATGTATACGAAAATTGGTACGCCATAACATGACTGCATGACGAACATAAATGACAGGTCATAACACGAAAATCATGACATACATGTCATGAGCGGTGATTTACATGCCTCGGTCTTGGTGCTGTCCTGGCCGTTTCGTTAATGGGATGTATGCGAAAAAAGGTATGCCACAGCATGACGAACATAAATGACAGGTCATAACATGAAAACCGTGGCATGCATGTCATGAGCGGCATGATTTAATTGCCACGGTCTTGGTGCTATTGCGGCCGTTTCGATAACTTTATATATACCAAAACTGGTACGGCGAGACAACAATGCATACATTGTTGCCTCGCCATACCACGGGTGACACGTTCTAAGAACATGAAAATCGTGAGGTGCATGTCATGAGCGGCATGATTTACATGCCACGTGTTTCTTTAATAGGATGTACGCCGAAATTGGTATGCCACAACATGACTGCATGACGAAGGTAAATGACAGATCATAACATTACAATCATGACAGCAAGAGCACCACAGTCTTGGTGCTCTTGCGGCCGTTTCGTCAACTTCATGTGTACCAAAATTGGTATAGAGAGACGACAATGCAGATCCATTTTACGTTCCTGATGCGTGCTTCGCACTTCCTTGATTCCCACTGCATGTGGGATCTGCCAATTTTTTTGTTATTTATTGTGGCGCACAATGTACTACGTCGGCGTGAGAATTCGAGCTACTTGGCTATCTGCTGAGTTTACCGAAGAATTATGCAACGTGGGGCAATTTTCTTTCCTTTCTTCGTGACATATTGGAAAGAAGTCTGAACTGTTTCTCCAATTTGTATGGCACCCCCCCCCCCCCGCCAGAAGCCATTGTAGTGCAGGGAATAAATAAATAAATAAATAAATAAATAAATAAATAAATAAATAAATAAATAAATAAATAAATAAATAAAGCGCCTCGCATGCATCATTTCATCGGATGCCAAAATAAAGAGACGTATCCCAGAGGAGAAATGTTGACAGGAGCACGACAGCACGACCCAAGTAGCGTAAACGTGCATGCGTGCTACTGAGTGTGGGTTTAGTTCTTAGAAGAGCAAAACATGGTAAACACAATGTCTAATATGACTGACAAAGTAACACGTGGACCGATTTACACTTAAAATGCAGAACTCCATTTTCGTTTTGCGAATATCGAACAATGAATAAACCTTAACCGCACGCGCTTTTTTCAAGTTTTCCGCCGATGTCTTGGGCACTGCAATCGTGTTGGTTGACGGAGCACAAGTCAAACGTTCGACTAGGCACAGGTAAGCGGTGTTTCCATTTTCTTTATAAACATCGGGGGTAGCGATGACGAGGGAACAATTTGCATCGGCATTCATTGCAACAGAATTCAGATGCCACAGGCGGGAAGACGGCGTCCGATGGCTTTCGAATGTGAAGTGAAAGTTTTCTGCGGTGTGTCCAGTATTCAGAACTATCCTTCGTTGTTGGCTGTCCAGACTGGACAGTCAACAACCGAGGATAGTTCTGAAAAAAAAGAAAAGCTGTTATCCCTCCTTTGTCGGTCTCGCCCAGCGCGCTTCCATGCGCCCCCGGCAGGGGTTATTTTATTGAGACGTCCCAACCACGTGCAAAGCGGGAGGCATTTCTACGCCTTACTGGACACTTCACAACTACCAGTACCACTCCATTCGAAAGACTTCACAACTACCACCCACTCGCTCACCCCTTTGGCCACGGATCTCAACCACTGAATAATTAAACCGTATAATTGCTGGGGGCGGGCAGAAAAATCGGCAACGAGTTTTCTGAAGTCAACGACAACTTATATTTAATTCCTAGCATAATTGGACGTACAAAGGACACTAGGTAGCGAGCACAATATTAAAACAAACACACAGAAAAGGCAAACAAAAGAGCAACATAAGCGCGACATTCAACAAAACTATAGCTATCCAGGCGGTCAAAGTTTCCAGAGCTTTGCATTACGGCGTGCCTCAGTACCGTATCGCAGTTTCGGCTCGTAAAACCTCAGCAATTACCATTCAAGCACCCCACCTATCAAATAGGCTCGGCCATCATTCAGCACCGACGTTTGCAGCAGCAACAGGTGCTTGAATAACCGGGTACGTATTCATTTTGTTTCATGACAACTCCAGGCGTCATATCCCTTGTGCAATGAGCAGTAGCTTTAAACCTTTCCATGCATTACAAAGGGTTGTGCCACAGTATTAACGTCTTCATCAGCATCATCATCAATGACAGTGGCCTTCTAACTTGCAAGGATTCACACGACGTTTCATGCTATGCCCACACATCAGCCGATTATAAATAATTCCTCGTCTGTTCCTCTGCTGTCAGACACAGCGTTTTATTTTAAGGTACCACAACATGTAAGGGCATGGCATGTCCTACTTCATTTATTCTGGGAAGTTTCACCTGGAACTCGTTTACACTATAATGAGCATCATTGTCCTATGTCTTAGCATTACACCGATAACTTTGTCCTTTCATTGCTCGATGATCCACCTTTCTAATACTTCTTTTATGTTTTTTTTTTAATTTCTATAACTGCTAAACTGTATTGGTTTCGCAATGGCCCTACCTCATTTTTATTGTCAGCAGAATTTTCTTCTTCTGCAGGTTTCTTTCTTCATAATCGTCCTCTATGATTAATTTATACAAATGCACCATACACCATATCACAGAGTCACTCCTTCTCACACCCAGCCTTCCGAGCACTATCAAAATCTGCATCCTCGCTATCAATTCATGCATTTATTCTCTCTAAAAAATGTCCCTTCCAATGTTGTTAAATCTTCTATATACTGGCATTAAGTGTCAGTACTGTGGCAGTGCTCATGTAGGCAAAGGTTTCGTTAGCAGTATAGCCGTTACATCACTACCGCCTTCTGCCGAAAAGGAGGTCGTCTCGTGCAGAATGTCGCACAGTGTGCGCACGTCCAGTACAACGGTAGTTCTCTGCGTCTTCCTCGCCTTCACCGCGTACGCCTGATCGAGGCCCTCCTCCATCTTGTAGTTGTCAACCGCAGCAGCAGGTCACATGATCCCCGCGCCGGCGGGCTTTCGCAGAACGGTTCCTCAACAGACCCTCGCGTCCGTGCGCGTCTCCGGGCAAGAAAGATCAGTCGAGCCACACGAGGGCGAGGGCCACGGCCAAAACTAAATCGATGACGAGCAACGTCCACAGGGTGATTCTGGCGGTCGACGGGGACGACGGTTCCTCCGTGCGGGCTTGGGCGCGGGTATTCGCAACTCCAGAAAAAGTCGTTCATCCGGCAACATTGCTCGGATAAGCAAGGATGGCTTCTACATCCAGGGTCACGGCCGCGCTTTCGCTTAGCGCTGTGCTAAAGTTTCTTGATTGCGCGGTCGAGTCACGATTCTTCGTCGAAGAAGAAAGGGTTCTTGCTGCCAGACATGTGATATTAATCGGCCTAAAGGATCTGAGCGGCCAAACAGCGGAAACAATTCATCCATAGCCACCAAACAAATTACGAGGCGCAGCGAGCGCATGGGACGAAGGCGAACGAAGGCAAGCGCTCGCTTTAAATCTACTTACTACAATGCATGCGTGCAAAAGTAAGTCACCAATAATATTACCGCGGTTCAAGCAATAATATTACCACATTGACACGTTCAGAAAACGTTACCAGATATACACATATAAACAGTGTCGCTATTTTGCTCACGCGCTTGCCTAAACTAAACTACACTCCGGCTCTTCGAAATGCGCGCATGGTAATGAACGCGCGAACACACAAATATAATCTGTGTACTCACCGGGAAGGAATAAATCGTCGCGAGTGAAGTGCTTGGACCAAACTAGCGTAGTTCCCGTCACCTTCTTGCCGATGCGCAAGTTCCTAATCCATGTTGCCCTGCGCGAAGCGTCGTTTGCTTCTTTGGGGAACCGATGAAACGACGTGTTGTTGTCTTTGCATCGCGATGACACGCACTGAGGCACGCAACAAGTCTTTTGATATGGTTTTTTTTTCTTTTTCGGGCTGCTTCGAGGCGGCATGGCGTCGATTAAGGAACCATAGAGCTGTTTTACAGCGCGCGGTAATGCGATAACATGCCGCGTTTCGAGGTCGACCTTGGATCGGCTGGTTCCAGGAGCGTCCGCTAGGTGTCGAGCATTTAGATGGAATCGCGAATTCCCTCTGGTAGGCCGCTATTCGCTAGCGGGACGGTGACGAGGTTCCCGCCCAGGGAAGCTAAGCGCACGTTCTAGGTCTCCAAGGCGCCAGCACTGCAGCCTTGAGTCACTTGCGTGTTACCCGGTGGCTGGGACGGTGACGACCGCTTGTTTCTCTTTAACCAGGATCCGTCGTGAATTCGGCTCTGGTTGGTTGCTTGGTCCTTGGATACCTTGGCGCAATAACCCACTCTGGGGGATCGGCCATGAACCGAAAAAGATATTTCTGTGGGAGAGGACTACTAATAAAAAATACAAAGGATGTAGTAGAAATTTGATAATCAAATTTAGGATAAAGAAATAGTTTTCTGCGAAGACTATCGACAGACCATAAGCGGACACCCGCCGTCTGTTTTAGCGCCATTAAAGATGAGGTGATACCCTGAAACGAGGGAGAGCTGAGGCGCTATCTTCTGCAACCCATTTCGATGGTACTGTTTAGCGCCTCTCTAAAGATGGTCATAAATGTTCTGCTTTTCCTGCTTCCCTTGCCCCGATATGTCATAGTCACTATAGCCACGGCCGCTCAGTGAGTGGTCGTGCTTTGCCTATGGCCACGGAGAGCGCAAGCAAAGCATAAATGCTCTCACGAGGCACAGATCAAAGTACGTTGAAGTTCTCAGTCGGTTGCATAGTTCAGGCGGCACGGCGTGTCCAGAACACATCCCGGTACAGACTGAGGTGCGGTGCACTCCGTGACGCGTTTTACTCACGCCATATATGGCGTGTGTATATATGCGTTAAGCATATGTTTGCAGCATTGTACTGCTTAGCACATGTGGCCATATTTTGCGAATTCGTGCAAATAGAGCCATATGTGGCAACACAATACATTTACAAAACACTGTCCTATATGGCTCTACCACGAATGGCACAAACACGGTCATTACGGACATGTGCCACATTATGGCCCGACATATATATGACCACATTACTGGTTAGACATATCGGGCTATACATGGTACGTGTCCGCATATGACCATATTTGCCCCATCTCTGAAATGACAATAGAAGACGCATGCAAGAATTTACATGTATGGCTTTATCAGGCCTGGCTAGAAGCACCGCGTGCCTCACAATACTATAGTAAATTTTGTAATGAAGTGGTATGTAAAAGCTAATGTTTCTTAGCATTACACAGAAAACTAATCTAAGTGTAATTTAAACCTCCTTGGGTGGACCGTTTTATAAAACGTTAGAATTAAGGACAGACCGCCCTCTTAAATCAGAAGACAGGCAGCAAAGAGAGAATAGAAGGAATAAAGATCGACCTTAAAAGTCATAGAAGCCAAACCGAATAACGATTTCCGGGGTGTTTAAATCTTTCGCATACGATTTCCATGGCCGGTAATTGAGATCATCTTCTCGCGGTTATCGCGACATCTCACCGTCCATGCTGCCACCGGGAGTTGCCTTCCGTTCCTAGGAGAAGACCACATCTTCCAAGTATGGAAACCAAATATGTACGCCTACTCCTAGCCTCATGAATTTCTTCTTGCAGAATTCTATTTTCCGAAGAAGAAGATAAGTGCAGAGTGGCCGTTTCAAAATTAACTGCTTAAGTCCTAAGATAATTGAGGCCACATATTACTGTATAAATATTTACTTACACCTATGTTAATTTCCTGCTTCAAATATAAGCTAAAAAAGAACTCATTTCCTTGTATCTACAATATTTACGAGCAGGGAATGGTGAACATACCGTTTCGCTTGCTAAAGCACGTACTTTTCCTCACGCTAATTTTGCTAAAATCAAGCGAGCATTTCCGCGCACTGTGTCCTAGTCCTATTCGAAAAACCAGTGCTCATAATTTTCTGTCATATTTCCGTTATATACACCTTACAATCTTGACTGCTTGTCAATGTGCTTGAATGTTGTCATGGTGTCAGTATCGCCATTGAGAAATTAAAACTGATACACATCCGAGAGCGTAATTCTTTATATAATCACGATTCAGTAAAGATTACAAAATCAGTAACACAATATGAGCAAATTACTCGTACAAATGAAGAACTATATACAAATATAGACTAAACTCCCCCTAACATGGATGTATACGGCCTTCGCTCGCATTGCGCCGCACCGTTTCCTTCGACCTCAAACCGGCGGCCCCATCGCTGCTTGCGATCCTCGCCTCTGTGCCGCCTTCGTCTTGGGCCTCCGAGGTGAAAGCCACGGTAGGTGCCTCATGGAGTCTCGGCACTCGGACTCGGCACGTCCCCACGATGGCGCCGCGGACGCCTGCCGATACGAGACCGTCTGGCGTGGGGCATGACGCTCTCGACGCTGTTAGTGGCCACCATCGTAGTGGTCTCGTGTTCCTTGATAGCCGAGAGCGCGAGACGAGGAAGAACAGGATCAGGCCCATGAACGCGCCCAAGGCAGCGATGGCAGCGTACAGGGCGCAGTATCCCAGGCTGCGCTGCGGGAGCTCCGGGGGAGGCGCATACGCCACCGCCTGTATGGGCGCTATGTCCAGGAGACCGGTGTACAAGTGCTGCGGGCCGGCTTCTGGCATTAGGTACGGGACTTGCAGGGGAGCGCCCGGCACCGCGCCTGGCGTCTTGATCGGCACTGGCGCCTGCCGTGCCGCAGCAGCATTGGGTTGTTGAGCAGCATATACGGTGGTGGCAGGACCCCTTCCAATTTCTGCAAGTGGCAGTTCCCATGCCCCTTGGATGTCTTCTTCCGGTGATGGGACCACAGCGTTTTCGGGAGCCGACCGAGAGAGACATTGTCCGTCGGCGTTCTGATGCTTCGTTCCCCCGCATGCGCTCTGCACGAGACGTACGTCAGCGTGCGTCACGAGCAAGTGGAATTGTCCTTATCTTTCTTGCTATTTGGGCCTTGAAGATGTTTTCCTGTCTGAAGAAGAAGAAATGTTTATTCGTCGCCGTATAAGCACATCTCTGCGTCAACAATTCTGGTATAAACTGAAATGCATTCTTAGTCGGGTTGGCCCGATTTATCCCCATGAGTGGGTGGGCGATATTATGCATCATTATCATCTGTTGCTGAGATTCCAGGCGGGCAAGAAAACCGATGCTGACATTGATTGAGCCTTTCCCGTTGATGGCCTATTATTATTATTATTATTATTATTATTATTATTATTATTATTATTATTATTATTATTATTATTATTATTGTTATATTATTATTATTATTATTATTATTATATTATTTATTATTATTATTATTATTATTATTATTATTATTTTAATGGTACGCGTAACATACGCCACTGACCCAAGAGAATCATCGTCGGATTCGAAAGGAGAATGCATCTGATTTCAGTATATCAGCAGATGTGATCTTAGGTTGTGGAATAACCTTTCGTTTGTCTTCAGACAGGATACCCAAAGGGTGTCGCCATCGATGGTGAACTAAAGCCCTTTGGTGGGGAACAATCTGTTGTAGAGGGAACATGCACTACTCAATAGCTGCAAGGATGGTCATACCTAAAGCTATGCGAGCAGAAATTCTTCAACAAATTCTCGAAGGATACTTGGATTGTATAAATGTAAAGCGAGAGTGCGGGTATTGGTGCTCTGTCTTGGGCTTAGTATTGCTATTGGTGCGTTTGTTCGGGGGTGCAGTACTTGCCAAAAGCAAGCATGTATCATCAGAGAGCCCCTTCTCATAGAGAACAGCCCAGACGGGCTATGGCACCGTGTGGAAATTGACTTTTTCCAGTTTGGGAGAACTTCCTATGTCATAGTGTACGATTTCCACTCTAATTCCCCCAATGGAGGCAAACTTGGGGCACAATGGAAAAAAAAATTACAGCATATCCACGGAGTGAATGATGATGAGTGGGCGAAGCTCGGGATGTGCATCGTAGATCGTGCCGAGTTCCGGATTAATTTAGTTAACGCGCATGCTACGAATTCTCACGGTTCAACTACGCACAATGCACAAGTGAAATCTCCCACCGGCACTTCATTGCAAGTCAAGATCCAGTGTGTATATATATATATATATATATATATATATATATATATATATATATATATATATATATATATATATAGGCGGGCATGATGGCGAGGAGTGGCCATTGGCGTTACGTAAAGTCAAGTAGATCCTCCTCCGAACAGTACAAACGGAAGATTTATTTGATGCGACGTTTCGACCGGAGTCCGGTCTAAAGACCGGACTCCGGTCGAAACGTCGCATCAAATAAATCTTCCGTTTGTACTGTTCGGAGGAGGATCTACTTGACTATATATATATATATATATATATATATATATATATATATATATATATATATATATATATGGGTTTTGCCGGTGAACGCTTCTCCAACGCGAGCAGTCGGTATTTCTCAATCAAGAAACTCGCTAGGAGACGCTGCCTGCGCCAACGTTGTCTCTCGCGTTTGCCGGGGAGCACGTAGCTCCCGGCGCTCGCGGCG
Organism: Hyalomma asiaticum; assembly: GCA_013339685.2. NCBI lineage: Eukaryota > Metazoa > Arthropoda > Arachnida > Ixodida > Ixodidae > Hyalomma > Hyalomma asiaticum. The sequence goes on from CM023482.1 coordinate 52,621,148, forward strand.
AGGGCGAGCGCCGGGAGCCACGCGCTCGCCCTCGGCGCGTGCGTGCCCTCCGGCAGGCACGCGCCGGTGGCTACCTACTACGACGACGACTACTACTACATACATCGGGGACGCACGACCCACGCCTTAAGGAGCTTCGCCCCTAAAAGAAGCAATAGCAAAAAAATACCCGCATTTCCCCGAAGGGGAGTATGAGGAAGTGCGAAGCACGGGGTGATGCTATGAGGGGGCGCGCGCGACTAAACTGCAGAGCCGAGCGAAGGAGACGGCAGCGAGAGAGCACGCGCCAGCCGACCCACGGAGGTCTGGCCGTTTTTAAGTGCAAAGCACTTTTACTGATGATGATTAAGTGTAATTAATGATTTAAAGTGTTGTTGTCATGATGCATTTGTACACACACACACACACATTTATATATGAAGTATTATTTATTTATTTTACACTTCACGCTTTTCGTATGATGCATTAATGCACCTCGCGAGTGCGTCACACACACACATACACACACTACACACGTCACTACAGATCAGCACCTACTCGGCGGCCGAGGGTGAGTGCAAACCTAACGGGGGGAGAGGCACACCAGCTGCGCGGAGAGGGTGCGAGGAGCCGGCGCGGCGCGCGCAGCCACGGCGCGGAGGCGCCAGCTGCACAACGCGCCGTGACGTCACGGCGCGGAGAGCGGTGCGGAGCCGGCGCGGGGCGCGCGCAGCCACGGAGCGGAGGGCGGAGCGCGCGCAGTCACGTGGGGCGTGACGTCGCTGCGCCGTTGCTACAGACGCTCCTCTCCGCTCCTCGAGCCGTTGCTAGGGAAGAGGAGGAGGAGCGCGGATGCCGGCGGAGTTTTCGGGGTCGCTTAAGAAGTGCATTCGCACTTAAAATTACACCATCTCCCGCTAAAGGGGACCATGAGGCGATGCGAAGCAGCACTGGGGGTGCACACCGCGTTTGCATCGATTTGACGCTAGCAGACGCTACCTGCGTCAGCGTTGTCCCATGCGGACGAGGGAGCGTTCTCGTTCCTTGCGAGCTGGTAAAGCGTTCATCGAAGAAAGAGCGTTTCCATAGTCAACGCGCGCCGTTCGGAGAGGAGGAATGCCGATGGAGAGGAAAGGAGGCAAGGAGAGGAGGGGAGGAGGATGCGCATGCGCAGCGCGGGTGTGGACGCCGACGCCGCGCGATGATGATGATGATGATTATGATGATGATTATTGTGGTTCGGTTAGGAAAGGACGCTAATTTCTGCAACCCATGTAGGGAGCACGGCTAAGCGTCCGTGGGGGTAGGGGAAAGGGAGCGAAAAGAGATAGAGAGGAGAGAAAGGCCGTAGTGGAGGGCTCCGGAAATTTAGACCACCTGGGGTTATTTAACGTGCACTGACAACGCACAGTACACGGGCCTCTGGCATTTCGCCTCCGCGGGACAGAAGCGAAAACGCAGGAGAAGCGCAAGAAGGTGGTAGGAGAGAAGTGGAGAGAGTAACGCGCAGCTGTTGGAGAGAGGGAAGGAGGAGAGTTGCGCAGTGTGAGTGCGGACGCCGACGCCGCGGGACATGCCGCCGCTAAGAAATGCTTCGCATTTAAAAAAAATATCAGCTATTTTTGTCACAGTACGGCATTTCGGTTCAACTATGCACTGACAACGAGCCCTTGTTTGGAACTTTGGATCGCAATAATTCCGTCTGATTGCGCAAAAATATGACTATAAGCACATCATGTCAATACCGGGATTCCCGGGGTCAAATGGAGTAGCAGAGATGGGGTTCAGATTGTTAATCGCATCCTAAAGAAAAATAACGACTCCCGCGATGACTTTGGCTGAGTCCTTTTAAAAAGCCTATCGTTCTTCTCCCCTTGAAGATGGCAAAAATGGACAGGGGCACCCGCTATCATAAATGTTCACATTGAAGAGCTACTGCGCTCACTAATGACCGGTTCCTATGGGACTGTAAAGGTCATGCGTGCAGCTATGTAAGTACATACTCAATAGCATTGCGCAAATATTCATAATCTATAACGTAGAGTCAACAACGTGGATCTGTCACGCAATGCTACAACTTCATAGTTGCACACGGGACTCCTCGAGCGATAGCCGCTTTTGATGTTGCGACTGGTCACGCTGACAATGAATTGTGGTATAGATGCCTTATTGCAACTGCACGTCACGTTGTTCACATCACGGTATAGCCGGTGTAAAATAGCGCAGACGCTCACTACGGTGAGGGGCAGTGGGGACCGTCACTTTTGCAGCATCACTATTACGATGGATGCTGTTATGCAACATGCTGCGGAGCGGCCGCAATTGTGATAGCGCACTATAGGCTCCGTACAGTCGACAGGCGGGGCTGCTTAAACAGGATTGGCGCCGCGGCGTTCAGCGCCGCCTGTGGTGAGCGGCGCGTCACTGAGAAGGTACGAGACCTGGGGGAGATGGCAAAACCGTTCAAAAGTACGCGCGAAACTCCACATGCATGCCCGTGCTCCGCTGTTTTTTATGCGTTACGGTGCAAGGCTCCTCTTTGGGGGTGCCGAAGCTACATGTTGCGCGGTTTTGGTCGATTAAAGGAGTCAGCGGGCACTTTCATGCTGCCGCGTTAACCAGCGGAGAGAAGCTGTATCACACGTGCTCGACATAAAGGAAGTGGACGACCTGAACGTCCACGCCAAGTGCCGTTCGCAACAAGAAAAGCAATTCTATGAAGTCATCCTGTCCGTGAGTGAAACCCACTGTGACAATAAAATTAAAGCGACTAAAGTTTCACCGTGAAAACGTTGTGTTTTGATTACAGGTTGACCAAGATTTAAACGATGCCTCTGTTGGCCATGGATGCATGCCTTATTTCACTTGGGCGCTTTGTACGCTACGGCCTATCATTTCATTCCCCCTGTCACTGTCACGCTTACTTTGGATGGCGATTTTGGTCGATCTGTTTTCAATCATTTGCGATTCGCGCGTCGAGATGGAGCTTGGCGATCGTATGCTGTTGTCAGCACCGTCATGTCGAGTGAAGTAAGATAACTCGAATTCAGATTATTGGCCCGTGTAGCGGCGACCATGCTTGATCGAAATTGAAAATTTTGATCCGGATCGGGTACTACCTTGATTGAAAGTGGCTGTGTGACGCCGGCGCGGTGCTCTGCATCGCCGCAGTCTGGCATGCCGCCAAACAAAAGCTATTGCAGTTCTGAAGCAATTTTAAGCATCCTATTACAGCTCACTGCTGAACACAGAACCGGGACCTACCTGCCAACCTACGGCACAACTACGAGTCACTTCTCTCACGAAGTGAGACAAGCGCTTGTTTATTCGATTTTTTCATTCATAAGCACTCTAAAGCAGGTACTCAAATTCACTGGTAATGTTCGCGTTGATGCCACCCTGCGCAGCCGAGTAGACTTGCGAACCGCACAGACACGAGCGCGTTGCCCCTAACAATAAAAGCACCTGCAATAAGGCTCACCTAATTTGATTCTCCACACAACGCCGCCCAAGCGCTTTATCAGACAAGTAGGATTGATTTTGTACATTCATTGAGGCTCATTATATCCCTTTCACAAGGTCCGATTTAACTTGCGAATTTCTTTACATACTTGCATATGTGCTGCTTTCTCACTGAAATGTCGCGAATGGAAGTTCGCAAGCTAAATCGGAAAGGTAGCCTATGACTCCAGCGTCCGGAACAATTAAGAATCATATATGAGGTAGCGCTCGCCAGCACCAAATAAACTTCCTGGACAAGATATTGCTCATCGTACAATTAGCCAGCGTAATCCTCATGACACCGAATGCAAAGGCTACAGCAAGGAGTTCTCAAGTCAGCACAGCAATGTCAAAAAGCTGCGCCGCCGGTGTCGCACAACGAGCAGCGAAACGCGCATGTGTAGCACGATTTGCAACACAAACCCTCCACACAAATATGAAAGCTTATTACAATATATATTATTGTAAATATAATATATATTAATATATATTATATACTATTATATACTATTATATATATTATATACAAATTATATATATTATTACAAATTATATAGATTATTTACAAATTATATATATTGTCACGGTGCTACGACAGGAAGAAAGACGACGATTGCTCGGAAGACGAAGGAGACGACGTAGTGGGGTAGTGGGTAGTGGGACATTAAGAAAAAAGGAAAACATTACCTGTTTTGATGGTAGAAGTGCACAAATAGTTTACATAGTTTTTTTTCCCTCTGTTTTACTTTTCTCCCGATTATTATTAATTTATTATTCTATTTTATTCGGCATGTTGTGGTATTTGCACAATATACCAGCTAAAAGTTAAGCACTCCAGGTCTTGGCCAATCCCCCGTAGTGGGTATGCGCCATATTTGAAGGATCATCATCATCATCATCATCGTCTCTCTCTCGGTCTGTGATTAGGGCTGGGCTGACGGCGCGGGTGCGGACGCCGTGGCTGACCCGTCGGCCTGGTCGCCTGTCGGCATTGTAGGACGGCCGAGGACAAGACCGCTGCGGAGTTCCGTCTTCTCCAGTACCCAGCACTTCCACCACGATGGAACGAGCAGAGATAGTAGGCTAAATGGGAAGGCCGTTTTAATAGCAGAAACGATATCGCAGAGATACTATCTCTGCTCGTTCCAATATTATTATACAAATTATATATATTATTTCCCAGGGCACCGCCAGCGGTGCCCTGGAAAAGGGGCCCCACCCACGGTGATACATCTACTGCCTGCTGTCGTTAGGGTTTATTCTCTCACTCATGCGCATCAAATCGCAGTCGATGGACACTAAAGCTTGCGAATCTGTACAAAATGCCTGCGCTACAATTGATCAACAGCGACTAGGCCAGAGTATTGCTTAAGGCCCGGCAGGCGCCTTTATAACCTGTATATCTTAGTAAAAGGGCCACTCCGACGATGTTTCAGTTCCCACTGATCTCAATGAAATGTTCGGTATATATTCTACACGGTACTGTAATAATATATGTCAAGTCAGGCGGTAGCACATCAATTAGATTTCCTGAAAATTAATTTTCTAAATCTTTACAGGATTCCTCCGCGAGCCACCCTGTGTTTTTGACGTCATTACTATCAGCGCTGCATGCCCACCCGAGCAGGCGGGCCGTCAAAAGCAAAACGGCGATACTTCAGCACTCAAATCGTCGCTGTGTCAAAAAATAGTGCCTATTTCGACGAGAAACCCGGCGTCGAGCTGAAGGGAAAGCCAAAGAAAACAACAAGCGGCGCGCACGCGAAGAGGCGCCCAAGGTCACGCCGAATCTCCAAAAGGGGAGAATTTTGTAGAAGGTGTGTTATTGGTCTTATCTCGGCGAGCGCGCCCGCAAGACAGACGTAGGGAGAGAGAGGAGGCGGAGAGCACATACCGACGCTCCTCGCGCAGTGAGAGGGAGAAAGAGGCGCCGTCCGAGCGGCGAAGGACCGAGAAAGGGCGAGAGGGTTCCCAACTTTGTGCGTGCTTGTATCACGTGGGCCGCATGCCCCGCCACGGTGGTCTAGCGGCTAAGGTACTCGGCTGCAGATCCGAGGGTCGTGGGATCGAATCCCGGCCGCGGCGGCTGCATTTCGATGGAGGCGAAATGTTGAGGCCCGTGTGCTGTGCGATGTCAGTGCACGTTAAAGAACCCCAGGTGGTCGAAATTTCCGGAGACCTCCACTACGGCGTCTCTCATAATCAGAACTGGTTTTGGGACGTTAAACCCCACAAATCAATCAATCAATCAAATCATGTGGGCCGCATCGAAACTTCTAGAACGGCTTTCCAAGGCTATATAAACAGTCGACCACGGGCCGCGAGTAGTAGTAGTGTAGCAACAGTAGCAACAATCGAAGTCGTGTGTGACTCAGCGAGCAGAAAGAAGACGCTGTTCCACGAGCCAGCTGACGAGCCCTGACTGCAAGCTTCGAGTTGAGAAGGCGCCTCGAGTGACTTGGTGAATAGGACTTTTTGTGTTTTATTCTTTGTTGCAGTGCATGGGCTTGTCCGTGTTTGTTGGTTTCGTGTAACGTTGTAAACCATCTGTTTTTGAGTTTGGAAGAACCGTGTTTGTGCGCGTTTTGTGTAACTGCCTGTTGATGAAAATATATTTGTTTTGTTTGATCATCCTTGGGGCTGACTCGGTCTTTGAACCACGGCTGGAGTTTTGCTAGTGTGCCGAAGGGGACCAAAAACCTCAGTGTCCAAGCTTTCGTGGGATCTTTTTCGGGGAACCAAGACGTTTGTTCTTGGAATTATTTCCGGCGATCGCGTCCCGTGCCTCACAGCACGGGATTGGTGACACAGATAACAGGTCGTGTAATTGTTTTGTTATTCGCGGTCTGCAAGAATGACGAACCCCGAAATGCAGAAAACCGCAACACCGTGGACAATGAGAAATAATAATAACGAACATTCGCAAAAGATTTACATGCCTATGACAATGTTTAAATGTGACCGAGAACGCACACACGACACATGCTCATCTGAATGCTGCGCTGTGTTAAGTTATTCCACCACCATAAGACGTCATGATTGCCTGCAGCAGTTCTGCTGACATGCCACAACAAATAGTGCGCAATTTCTCAAACATGCACGTAATTTTCACAGCCCTGAACTGAAATCTCATGACTGCGATGCCGCAGTGAATGAGCGCGCGGCAACGGTTGCCCTACAACACGCGATATCACATGCATGTATTCATCTGTGTAAGACACGAGTAAATTACCACTATCCCACACAGTTGTACGGGCCCTGTACTCACTACCCGTAACGACCAAATGACAGGATGATGGGAACGAAGCCAACGCACTCCTTACTCGCTAATCGGGCTAAACACGCACATAGACCTAACAAAGTTTCAGAATGCATTCATACACGCTGATCTGAATAATAAAACCGTAGTTGCGTTGCTTCATGCTTGATTTGATGCGTCAACTATCTTAGAGCATACCTGGCCTTAATGCTTGTTGTATCTGGTACGGAGGGGTTTGCCATATGCGCGGAACACATGAGTGATCTCACAGGCATCTTGCTACGCTATCCAAATGTGGTATTTACATTTAATTTTCGGCGAGACGTAGACATTGATATTACAGAATCCAGCCACAGAAGCGTCGGGATTGAACCAGGGTTAACGCAAGGAGTAAAGTAGAAAGAACAAAATGCCACCACACAAACACACGCAGCAGTTGCGTGTGTTTGTGTGGTGCAGTTCCGCAGCAGTTGCGGAATTTTCTCCAGAAACAAACAAAGCAAGAGCCAGCCGCCAAGGGGGGGGGGGGGGGGGGGGGGTGCAAGCTGGCAGTATTCTTCCACGTATACTTTCGGTCTGACGAAGACGTTTCGGAGATGACTTCATCGTCCCTTTGATGTCGCTCCCTCTCGTGACGTTTTTGAGACGTTAACCACTCGAACTAAGACGTAAATTTCCCAATAAGACGTCTTTTTGGTCTTGTGTGCTAGTTTGGTCAGGAGCGGTCCATGAACAGTCAGTTAATTGTTTTGGTCGGCCAGCAACAAGGTGATCTGTCGAACCCCGCGACTTATTGCGCCAGCCTGAGTCCTTCTTCACTTGCGAAAGAATTTCTGGATCTGTGCGCTTTGTTTTCTCTCGCACAATTGATCAAGCAACCAACTAGAATAGTTGATTCCTCATCTAACACTTTAGATCTCTTACTAGCAACACATCCAGAATACGTTTCTGATATCACACATTTACCAGGTATAAGCGACCACTGCATTCTCTCATTTCGCATTAACATTTCACGCCAAAGGCGCACAAACGAAAATAAAAAGATTCACGATTACAAAAACGCTAACTTTGAGATCATCAACGAGGAACTTAGCCTTTTTCTTGATGGCTATCTGGATGGCTTTGACGATCGAACCGTACAATCCAACTGGGATTTATTTTTATCCAAAGTTAAAGAATTAACAAAAAAAAAATACATACCTACTCGCACGGTAATCGCAAATGGTGATGCACCGTGGTATAACCGCTATATAAAACGTTTGTCGAATAAGAAAAAACGCGCGTACCGCTCAGCAAAACAGTTTTCAGGTAATGATCGTTGGTTTGCCTACGAACAAGCTTCCGCTAGATATATCGATGCTATAAAGAATGCCAAAGATAATTTCTTTAATAACACGCTACCTTCAATACTAAGGTCGGATCCAAAAAAATTATGGCGCGTGTTCACTCCCAGAAGTGATAACACAATCAGTCTTGTTGATTCTACAGGAAACGCTTTACCTTCGGTACAGTGCGCAAGTGCGTTGAATGAAGTCTTTGTGCACAACTTTACTGGCACTAATAACAAAACCCCTCCTTACATTAAACCGTTTGATTTCATTGTGATGTCTCCCATTACTATTGATTACGATGGCGTGGTCAAAGCTATTAAAAACCTAAAAGCTTCTTCCTCACCTGGGTGCGATTTCATCACTCCGAGATTTCTAATAAACACATCATGCTATTCATCAAAAATTTTAACAAAAATTTTTCAGCAATCCCTTGAAAAGAGCTCCCTTCCCAGTGACTGGAAGACCGCGAGGGTGGTTCCTCTTCACAAGTCCGGTAACAAGCACTCTTCTCTAAATTATCACCCCATTTCACTTACTAGTATCCCATGTAAAATCATAGAGCATATTTTGTTTTCAAATCTTGTATCTTTCCTCGAATCAAATAATTTTTTTTCATCTTCACAACATGGTTTCCGCAAGACATTCTCGTGTGAAACTCAACTTGCATCTTTTACTGATCCTCTTCATGCCATCCTCGATCGTTCATCTTTAGCTGATTGTATATTTTTAGATTTTTCGAAGGCCTTTGACAAAGTGTGCCATAACCTGCTTTTGTATAAGTTACAGCTACTAAACTTAGATTCTAAACTACTTGCATGGCTTGAATGTTTTTTAGTAAATCGTTTCCAGTTCGTCTCTGCTAACAACACTGACTCTCCTCCGAGTCCTGTTTCCTCAGGCGTACCGCAAGGATCAGTACTCGGCCCTCTTCTCTTTTTAATCTACATTAATGACTTACCTTCTTGTGTCTCGTCCCATATTAACTTGTTTGCAGATGACTGTGTAATATTTCGAGAAATAACCAGCCCTAACGACCACACTATTCTACAATCTGATCTGGACGCTGTATCCCTTTGGTGTAAAAATTGGTGCATGGAACTAAACACTAAAAAATGCAAGGTCATGCGTGTAACACAATCTACTAACACGACGGTTTCATATATTCTTGACGACTCTCCCCTAGAAGTAGTATCATCATACAGATATCTTGGTGTAACTATATCGTCGAAACTAACATGGAATGAACACATCGAATCCATAATCAATAGTGCTAATAAAACACTTGGATATCTTAGAAGAAATTTCTCACGTGCTCCTCCAGCTATCAAACTTTTATTGTATAAAACATTAATTCGTTCAAAACTGGAATACGCCGCCTCAGTTTGGGACCTTTTCCACGATAACCTCATTCATTCACTTGAAATGGTTCAGAATAACTCGTCACGTTTCATCATGTCTAACTATGCGCAAACCGCAAGTGTAACTAGCATGAAAGCGGACCTTCAACTGCCATCATTATCATCCCGCCGTAAAATTTACCGTTTCTGTCTTTTTCACCGCATATTTCATCATCGTTCATTACACGATTACTTCATCTCACCTCCTCAGTATCTTGCTTACCAAGACCATCGGCCTGGACCAGGCGCATGATTAAGGAAGTGAAGTACAAAGGCACATACGTCTTAGGACGGTCCTTACGTCGCACGTGCGGTGTACGCTTGTGCGCGGGCTGCGCGAAAGGTACACTCGATCCCGTCTACGTCTCTCTTTGCAAAAATAAAGGAAGCCCGCATTGCAGCATTGTGACACAGACTCAGCCTCGTCTCAAAAATGACGACAAAAGGCCTTCGGGTGCCCCTTGGAAGGTGGAACCGCATTTCTAGATGAGCGGGAGCGACTGTTCCGACGCCTCTGCCATCAGTGCTCGAGGAACTACTCTGCTGCGATATTACAGCGCGAACACGGACGTGCATGCACGTCGCGTACCGATGGTGCATTGCCAGTATGCTGGCGATGCACCATCGGTACGCGACGCGCAATGGCAGCGACGGTGAACGAACAACCGTCGCTGCAGTTTCCAAACACACGTTGGCGGAATGTCAGTGCTATATACCAGTTCCATTGAGTAGCATATCCCTTATTGATCCGGATTTTATGACGCGTCTGCAAATTATTTCGAAGCTTTCGAAGTAAGCTTTCGAAGCTTACTAGATCTTTACTTTTTTTTTTCTTTACGAATTGGTACTGTGGACAGCCGCGTCGTTTAGTGTAAAGAGAAGCCTTCACCATAAGGATCGAAGGGCGAAGAGGGGAAGGGGAGCATGACACGGCTACGATCGCGTCCGAAACCTCTCCTTTCATACTGTTTATGAGGTGTCCGAGTCGTCGTCTCGAGGGTCATGGACTTCCAGTATTACATGCAACTTCCAGCACCGTTGTTCAGGACTTCGAATATGCTACCCGCGCGACTTCTCTATGGTCCTGCTTCGACTCAACGCTCATGAGGTTTGGCACTCAGACTAACTTTGTCTTGCTACCTTATTTTCTTTAATTATATTTGGTCAATATTCTGTGCATTTAAAGGAAAGCGGTCATGCTATATACTTTAGTCAAACACTAAACTAATTGGGGGCGGGTATGCAGACCTCCCCTCGCAACTCACGCCGCTGTCACTGTGAATCCCCTCTCAAGCGCTTCAGAAACTGATAGCGAAAAACAGTCAGTGAGGATGTGGCTTCGAGTATGAATATTCAGGCACTCCGGCGCCGAAGGAATCTGTAATGAGCAGCGACCAGTATGGAATTTCAAATCAATCAAGTTCAAACAACCCGCTTTTCAAACAGGATATGATACGATACTACCAGGCCGTAGTATCGTATAAACGCTTAATAACCAATATTAAAGCAAACTTTCTGTTTTTAATAAAACTTGTGCTAGATAATCAATGAATAATTTCATCATGGTAATAGCTGCATTATGTCAGTAACTAACTAAGAGGACCTGTCTTCTTAAGTACGATACTGAAGGATAACCGAAAGTGCTTATGGCATTTGTGTTGACTCGTTTGGGATTTGGCGGCGAAGTGCGAAGTTTGTAACTCGTAAGTACGTGTTATGACCCGGTGACAGCGAGTCATTGCTTTTACGTCACGCAAAGTATGGAATCGCTAAGCGAGTGCGGCAAGAAAGCAGCTGGTCGCGAGGAAGCTGAAAGCAAGCCTCGAGAAAAATCGGACGCGTTTTCGCGTCATCGTGGCGACGATCGGAAGCCGCGCGTGGTCGACAAACAGAAAGTGCCGGTGCCAGTCGCGTCGTCGCACTCACAAAGACCACACGACGTGGCCAAGAATGCTCCTGTGGACAAGCTGCCACCGACGATCAAGTCAAAAGAGGCGTTGGAGTTGGAGATACAAAAGAAAAAGGTGAGAGAGCGCGCTCAGTACGCACGGGCACGTTTCCTGCTTTTCAAACGCGAAGCGTCCGTTTCAAGTGTGCTACTCTCACGTGCTCTAAGCAGTGCTCAAGAAACTAGTGGTCGAAAGCGTTTCACCCTTTTCGCCCGGTGTGCTGTACCATTCCTAAAAACGGTGAGCAAGGTTTGACCGAAGCGAGAAAGTATTTCTCAGTGCAGTTAAAGTGAGCGAAGTAAGTAATCAAGGAAAAGTATAACATGTGGTGTCGAATGAATCATTATCGCCGGTTGCATTGTTTCGCTCGATATGGCCTTGACTGGTTACTGACAATGTATACGCTGATTACATTAACGGGCCTTCATGCAGGCAGCAAGAGAACTGAAACATGCACAAAACTTGTTTCAAAGCTTCTGATTTTATACTTGCAGAAAATGATGGGAGCCATCAAGTTGAACACCCTTCCTGACGGGGGCAAGCGCCTCAAAGACCAGCTGAAGGAACTGGAAGACCAGCTCTCTCTTCTGTGCCTGTCGGCACCAACCGAGCGGGACACTGGCACAAAAGGCAGCGTGGCTGCTCAACATCCTTCCATCGGTTCTTCCCGAGAGGAGCACAGACCAGCAGTCGAGAAGATGGTGAGGCAAGCCGACACAGGCTCTGAGCGACTACCTCTCACTTCTAAGGAGTCAAAGAACAGTGCCTTAACCAAAAGTGGTGTCACAGAATCCGACTCTTCAAAGGAGAGCCGGACTTACAAGAGCTCGCAAGTGAAATGTAGTGGCAGGGAACATAATTCAAATGCATCCGCATCGAGAGGCGACGATAAACAGCGTAGCAATAGATTAAGCCAGGACATTGGAAAGAGTTTCGGTGTACCCGAGTCTACAGGTGAGCGAACGTCGTCGGAATCAAAAGGCAGCACACAGGGCTCCCCGGCGGAGCATGTTCCAGCAGGTGGTGATTCGTCCAGGAGCACACGTGAGTCCGGTTCCCAGCACACGACGAAAGCTGACCTACCTCCGAAAGGGACGTCGCCTTCGACAAGTGTGCAGCAAGGTGCGTGCATCTAGATTATTTATCGACAGTTTTTAGCAGAGGTTGAAATGGACCTTGCCACTGTAGCCTCACCGAGTATGTCGCACTGTGGCAGGTATAGTTACACCCAAACTCAGCATTAAAAAAAAGCGACACAAAACAAGAAAAGTGTGTCATCCAGTTCACAACAAGCCCAGTTCGCTTTCTTGCGTCAGTCACTTTTGTTTTAGAAGAACCTTGTCTGTAACAGTGCCTGCCACAGTGTAACGTAAATGGCGGGACACTTCTAAGCGAGCAAAGGTGATTTTAGCATTACTCAACATCTTTCAAAATGTAATGTGTTATATGTTTTAGAGACTGTACAGGGAATGTTCTGGTGCGTGGTATAGCTGTACCACCATGCTAACAGCCAACAGCCCTGATTTTTGCTGGCTGTTGGGCTTGTGCATGTGTTAAGCCATTTCAAGGTTAATTTTGTCGCTTATTCTTGGCAGCATGTATAAAAACAAACGCACACGTAAGTTTCAGTGAAAAATGCATTTTTTACTGCACTATTGGTGATCCTATTTTTTTGGAAAGAGCTTATGCCAGAAGCTTGTTTATTTCAGAAATATCTGAATGATTATCAACTTTCAAAACAGACACATGATTGCAATTCTATGTGGGAAAAGCACCACATAATGTTATTACATAATGCACCGTGCAGATATTTTACAGCCATACAGGAAGATGCTCGACCATGAGATAACCTGCAAAAGACAAAAAAAAAAAAAAAAGAAAGTTGCAATCATAGGAAACACTTTAAACCTTGCTAGAACAAAGTAAATGTTTTCCTCGCACTTTGACTTAGTAAAAGTTTCATTAAATAACCAAAGTGTAGTACGGGCAACTTAAGTTGGTACAAATTTAGTTTTAAGTCACTTATGCCACCATTGATTAAGGGGGGACACTGCACCTTGGAAATATTTTTTTATTATTTGGAGATATTAACAGTGTGCCAAGAAGCATAAGTCATTGTTTTAGGCCATTTCCAAGCAAAGTTACCGACTGTTGAACATGACACAATGAATGTCCTCGTTGATACTTCAAACAAAAGCTTCATTTGGAAAAGTTCCGTAGCACAGTATTATAACGAAATTTACTTTATGACAAGCCACTTCTATTCACCTTCCAGTAAAAAAAAAAAAAAATCACGATGATAACCCTTGTAGAACAAAAGATATTGCTCCTCCAACACAGGGAGGTCATGAATGTTTTCATTTTGAGAAATTGAGGAAGAACGTTCAATTTTTTGCCTTAAACTTAAAGACCTGATGTGTGGTGTAGGCTGTTTAAAGCAAGGCAATTATTAAATTTGGCTATGAAAATTTGTGAGTAGGATGCAGAATGACTCTAGGAACATGAATATTTCATCAGTAAAAACTCGACTTTTTGATCCAATTTTCAGTCCGCAAGTGCCACGTCCCCCCTTAAGTTGTTGTTTAAGCGCTTTAGCTGGCTTATTCATTAGCGCACCTATTCTTGTGCAGATATTTTCTTTGCATGGACAGTGCTCCACTAACGAAGCACAAATGAGTGCATGGTTGCCAGTGCTTTCTATGCCATTCCTTTGCCCTGGCGACACCGAGCTGATTCGTTACAGCACTCGACGCAAGCGAGAGACCTTTTCAAGCATTGTGATTCAGTTCAGTCCCTTGGTTGTCGCCCAGTGAACCCTAGCAGCACAAAATGCGCCAGCCATCACACGTTCTGAATATTGCGTTTCAATTGCTTAGCACTGCACTTTGTTGGCTTGATGGAAAGAACAAATAATTTCTGAGTTCTGCACCTCTGACAGTTCTTAGGGCTGCTTTTTGTTGTATTTAGGCCCTGAAGTCTCGTTGGCTGCATCTTGTACGTGCCATGAACATTGATGTAATTTCTTTTCTGTGACATATTCATGACGAGGGAGTAGGTAGGAATGACCTCCTAACATTACCCACTGACAGCAGCTCGATATAGGTTACTGTCGCCGCCGATTCGTCATCTCATAATGTGACATGGAATTCTTGATGTAAAAGGCGGTATGTTGGGTTGCTGTTGTTACCGATTTTGTAGTCCATGTGATGTTGTCGCGATGTGATGCTCCTCTGTTTTGTCACTGCTTCTTCTGTTGAGATTTTTGAAGTTGTTAGCTGTGCCATATAAATTTTATATAATTTCTGGGTAGGCAATCGTGCACTTGCAGGTGTTTGTTATGGTCACTGATTAGTAGGATTCAGTACCACATAATAAAATATCATGCAATATTATGACAGTCCATACTGAATTAAGGCAATTAGGCTCATAATGCTTAGACCACTTACTTAGGTTATTTAGACTTATAGCATTCATTTTGAACATTTATATTGAAGCCATTTTGAGCATTGATTTAAAGCATTATATTCAGAGCATTCAGCGCATTGATGTAAAGCATGTAGATTTGGATCGTTGAGGATGGGTTTTGAGAGCTTGTGACTGTAAGGCCAGTTTTTCTGTCAGCCTATCTGTCAGCAATGCTAAAGGTAAAGAGTGCATTGGATGGCGTTTGGAGATTGTGTGGAAATATTAAGGAAACCAAGACACTCGTGCACTTCTGTGCAACCTTTGCTGAAGCAGCACACCAGAACTGCTCAGCCATACAATAAAACAAGATGTCTTTCTGACAGAACCAAACTAAGAGTCAGAAATACGCGGTAAGTAAGAATCACAGCAAGCTGAAAAAATCGTATCATGGTGCGGCCAGTGAGTTTCCGTGCTGAAGATTGCACTCAAGGTTACTTTGGTTAAACAGCTGCCAATAATTCAGAGTGTTCCTGTTTTCCGTATCCTCTGAGGGGGGAAGAGAGAGTGGGGCCACCCTATGCAGCAGCACACTGGGAAAGCTCAAATGAGTGTGTACAGAGTGGCACACAAAATAAATTGTTGCAGCGACCATTACTTGAATCTTGTTTACTCTGTGTGCATTACAGAAGCAGAGAATAAATTCAGCGTGCATTTGGCTATGTGAATTTTTTTGGCTGGAGGCCATCTCATGCATATGCAGATAACTGCTCCTTTCATCTAATCATTATACAATGTGTTAACCACACTGGACCCTGTCACCTACCCTGATCCTCAACCCCTATGGCATCCAGGGCCCAGTGGTGGCGTTGTTGCAAAAAGGCGTCCAGTGAGCCCCGTGGCACGTGTGAGCAGCTGCCAGGAGGATCCCCGGCCCCCGACGACTGCGCTGCACAGCGTGTACGACCGACGTGTCATCCTCGTGTCCCCACTGCCGCTCAGCAAGACAGCCACTTCAACAGTTGCAGGGATCAAGGGAGCCACTACGTCGGAGGCGCTGGGCACCCGCATTTCCAAGGCCTGTCACAGGCCTGCACTGCCCGCCTGCAGCACTTGTTCCAGTGGGTGCCCTCTCCTTTAGCACAAACACCACTGTCGTAATCTTACAGCATAAAACGATGTGCTCAGATGGGTGCAGAAAGTCACTGACGTCAGGGACACACATGAGTTGCCGGGGTAGCAAACATGTGCTGTTGCCCATTCTTCACGAGAGGCAGGTACATGCGTCCACCTTTACCACAGGATGTGGGGAACCCATATTGTTGACTTCTGGTTTGCTTTAATTTGAATGCCATGGTAGAAAAGGAAAATCTGAAAAAGGAGGCAGAACCATGGCAAGCGCTACGTCACCTTAAGCCAGACAGTGTAAGTTCCAAAGAGAGGGGAAACTGTCATGCTGAGATGAGCATGCTGGCACTAAACAGGCTCGGTGGATGTGTTTTCCTTTCTCTGGTGACACTGGCTAGCAAAAATGGCAGTGAGCTAGTTCGTATTCCATAACCAAAGGTTCAGTGCAACAACTGCAGACTGGAACACAGAAGCGACAAGGGCGAGAGCACACTTCCACTTAGCACTTATTGCATGGTTATGTTCTTTTGTCGTGTTTTTAGTGTGGCGGCATTTTTAATGTCTCTTTTGTTTGCATTTTTGCCTACTTGCATTGGCAGATGTAGGAGTGTTCGTGTGTCTATCTTATATAGAGTAATCCCTCATTACAAAGGAAACACTGTACTCAAATTCTCGCTTTAATCAATGTTAGTTCCTGTCCTGACCCAAGTGCACGCATTTTAACTCCACATTACTCGAAGCGTGTCAATAGCTTGCTCCACTTAGAGCGGAGTAGCGAAAGCGTGGCCGCGCAGCCCCACACACTGGCACCTTGGAGGCGGAACGTTCTGTTGCCATCACCAGAGTGCACCGAGGACAAAAGAGAGGGACCCGAACGGTCAGGATTTCATAGCTGATGCACATTATTGTTACTGCTTTTTGTTCCTTGCTGCCAGTGAGCGTGGCTGCTTGGCAACAAATAGTGAGTAATGAAACATGAAGTCCATGGAGTGTGTGCTGTGCTACCGTTAGAGTAGAAGTGCATGAGCAGGACATCGAGGCACCCTAGCTAGCTCTAGCTCAAGGTGCTCAAGGTCACTTAACCAAGTCAAGTTCCTTTGCGTTGTGTCACTGGTGCCGCCATGTTCAGTCCGAGTGCCGACTGCACATTTGTTTGAATCCATGCTGGACTACTATAGGCACTGTGATTGTGTGACTTTTTAAGTGCTTCACTGAGCATGCTCCACATGTGCTTTTGTGACCTACAAACTTCTGGCTAGGTTATAAGGGGTCAGAGGTCTAACATTTCCTCTAGTCCAGGTGTCTGTAAGCTTTTGATGGGACTGCTACAAGGAGTTACTAACACCATGAGTTCTTTGTCAAAAACTCAGTGAAGCCAACAGACAGTGAGCCCAATGAAAGCATGAAACATTTTCTTAGCGGCCTGTTAAATAAGTTGTTGATTAAAGTTTGTTCTAACCTCCTTATCCATGACGAAGAAGAAAGATAAATGAAAGTAGCATGAAACAATTCTAAAGAGAAAAACTACAAATTTTAATTCAGCATACACAATAGTTGTGTGTTCCCTAATTTTAATGGGCATCTACCTTCTGACCTCTATCGTTGTGCCGCCAAACAGAAGCCTGTCCAGCCAGCCAGGCGAGTGGGACGAGAGCCCCCAGCCAGAGGGGGTGAGGACTCCCCTGATGCCCCACCAGAGACAAGCCCTGCGGTGGATGCTCTGGAGGGAAGAGCAGGAGGCTCCAGGGGGCATCCTTGGTGAGCCCACATGCTCTAAAGCATCCGGAGGCAGCGACTCGCACACCTTAAAAGAACCTGTTGTCTATTTTTTAAAGGCGATAGTCTTTCTTGGGGTACCTAAACGTCAAAGTGTTAGTCTGTTTGTCTGCCTCTCACTCTATTCAACCAGCCGACCAATGCCAAGTGAGCCACTAACACTGGTGGCACAGGGTCATACACATCAACATTATACAGTGCAAAGGAAACCTCTGGCCTATCCGAGGCAAAATATATATACATAACTGTGATCCACAGTGTTAATCTAATTAAGAATAAACGTTGGAATGGTGATTACTTTTAGAAATTTTTTTACACATAGAAATGGTGTCGAAGAGGCGCTACGCGTTAAAAGCAAGCTGACAGAAGCCGCAGCTCTGTAGCCGGTTTTAAGCCAACAGTAGTAAAAGGTCCGAACAGATGGTGCGAGGGCAGGGCAAGCGCGGGAAATTTTAATTGAATTCAGCAAAACCTCTATTGCATCCATCATTGGAGGAATGAGAGTGGAGGGGAAGAGCGTTAGGGGATGGAAGGGTGAGAAGAGAGGGTGCTACGTATCAAGGGTGGCAGGAGACTATTGCCTTTCAACGTCATTTGCTGCGAAGCAAGCAGATATGCGGCCATTTTATTTTGTTACCTTTGATTATTATTTAATTCTTGCTCTGTTATGATTATTATTTAATTCCATGTTTTATTTGTTCCTCAGTTGCTGTTTTATCTGTACCATCCCCCTCATGCAATACTCCTTGCGAAGCCTGCAAGGTGTATGAAATAAATTATTTTTGAAGTGAGTATCCTTAGTGTCAATTGGCCACACTGGATACAAACAATGGAGAGCAAGCCAGCTGCAAAAAACTTTTATTGATAGAATAAGAATGAAATTAAAGAGGGTCCACAGAAGGAGAGGCGAAGAAGAGCAGCACGTGCGAAGATATGTTGCTCACACGTGCCACTCTTCTTCTCTTCTCCTTCTGTTGACGGGGGAGAGCGTGCAATGGCGTATGTAAACAAACGCTGGAGAAGGCAGTCGCCGTCCTGACAAAGACAAGTCCACTTATTAAAATGTTGGCTGCTGCGACATTCCCTGTTCTAAATCGTTTCTAGCGATTGTTCATCGGGGCCCCTCTAAGCTGTTTAAGTGTACTGAGAGTATCTACTGTATTTTGGCAGTGTGCTAGGTCATAGCCAGCAAGTTGTAACGTTGTGCATGCTACGCATTTTCTTCCCTCGTCTGCAGCTGATGCAATGGGCCTGGGCAAGACGCTGACCATGCTGTCGCTTGTTGAACAGCAGCGGTCAAGGGACAAGTCGTGCAAATCGGCCGTGGTCATCAACAGCAGTGACAAACACGGTATGCATTTGTGCTTGAATGTTTTAATCTTGCTTATTTAATTGTGCTGGTACTGATGGACAGGACATGCGTCACTTTTGTTATTAGGGCATGAATTTTAAAATACAGCTCGGACCACTTGTAACGTAACTGCTTAGGGCCACTCTGCACCATCACTGTGCTGTGCAAAGTGTGGAGCCTGCTTCACCAATAATCGAGAGAAAGGGGGAGATAAGGCTGAGGGTGAGGAGAAGCTGCACGCATAGCACCTCTTCCTCACCTGGTGGCAGGCGGCGTGGCTGCCTCACGCTGTAGAGTAGTGGGGCAGCTTCAGCTATGAATGGCTCCTGCAGATAAGGACAGGTTACAGTGCAATCACCTTTTAGTCCTGTTTACTCCCACGATAATACTCCGTGAATGCCGATACAGCTTATTGTCCAGCCGCTCCTCACAACCCCTCCCGAGGTGAAAGACCCGTTGTAATGTAGGTGCTGGCATGCTTCTCAACAGAGGTGCACATGCCAACAAGGGCAATGTAAAGGAAACGTTGACACGGCTCGAAGGAATGTGGGAGATCTAAGGAAGAGGCCCATAGCAGCAGCACATTGTGGTATACGGAGTGAGAGCAGAGAGCAGCTGAAGGTGAAGAAGAATCCGTCACTTCGGCTGGTTTCTGGCTGCATGCCCACGTCTGCAGCAAGTGTGCATTACCATTATTTGGCTGTTCAGTTTGTTGTCCATGAAATACATACATAGTTGTGTCACTTTGGAGCCTGTGATCTCAACCCCTTCAGTTTAGGGGATGTGCTACGATTTTGAGGCTGTTGGCTTTGTGACCAGAGCTTTTGCTCTTTCACACTGTAATATGTAGATGAGAACAATTGTTGCATCTGAGAGATCACCTGCACATTTAAGCTTAGTACAGTGGAATCTCAATAAACAGAAATCGGTTAAACGGGGCTACCCTGAAGTGGCACGAACACCTCACAATTTGTTTAAGGCAGTGTAAAAAAAGAAATTTGTTAATCGAAACTAAGATGCACACACTGCTTGCTGCGCCCGTGTCACTTGCTTGCAGTCACCGTGTGCTTGCAGTTGTGTGTAGTTGGTCTTAAGCCTTACAGCCTTTGGTGTTCTATGTGACATGTGATCACGAAGTGGGCATACGATTGCAGCGCAGAAATGATGGCATAACGCACTTCTTTTGGAAAAGAAAATGGAAATTATTAATGACTTCGAGAGTGGTGGCTTCTTGAAAACGGCACTTGCGATGAAGTACAGAGTCCCTAAGAGCAGCGTGATGAGAATCCTTCAGGACAAGGACAAGTTGCAAGAGGCTTTCGCAAGAGGCAGACCTGGAATTCGGCAGTACATGTGGGACAAAGTTATCAAATGGGGATATAAATTGTGGGTTTTGGCGGACTCCAAATTGGGTGACACTGTTCAATTCAGTGTACACACAGGAAAGCGCGAAGTGCCAAGCGCACGTGGGCTCGCATTTGATGTTGTGACCCAGCTGGCAGAGAACTACCTGGATCAAGGCTACATAATTTATTTGGACAACTTTTACACGTCAACATCCTTGTTTGTGCACTTGTTGGAGCGCAAGATGCTTGCTTGTGGCACAACGCGCTAGGATCGTCAGGGATTTCCAGCCGAGCTGAAGGACACTCAGTGGGAAAAGAAAGCAAAGAGAGGAGATGTTCGGTGGCTACAGGATCACGACGTTCTATATTTACAATGGAAGGACAAGCGTGTGGTCCACATGATGTCACCAGCCCACACAGCCAACAAATTCGTGCTTGCGAAGCGCAGAACGAAAGTGAACAATAAATGGGAAGAAGTATCCGTGATAAAGCCGATGCTGATTGACAAGTACAATGTTTTTCCACTGTATAGATATTGCTGTTGTAAACAGCTTTATTCTATTTGATGAGCACCATCGCCAGCATCCGGAAGTGCCTGAATTGTCAAGAGGTTCGCACTTCGATCAGTTCGCGCTCAGGCTCCTCCTGCTGTTCCCACTACAAGTGCCCCTAAGGATCAACAGCAAAAGACCCAGAAGCTCCAAAGATGCAGGAACTGCAAATTGTGCTATCAAGAGCAGGAAGTTGAACAAAAAGAATTCACAGCATATCCACGGAGTGAATGATGATGAGTGGGCAAAGCTCCGGAGGTTCATCGTAGATCGTGCCGAGTTCCAGATTAATTTAGTTAACGCGCACGCTACGAATCCTTATGGTTCAACAACGCACAAGTGAAATCTCCCACCGGCACTTCATTACCAGTCAAGATCCAGTGCCTACATATATATATATATATATACAGTCAAACCTTGTTAATACGTACCCGCTTAATGTGTAACTCCGGTTTAAACATAGTCGCGGAGATTCCCCCACCCAGCCCCCATTGAACCCCATGTATTGGCTGACCGCTTAAGCCGTAGTCGCTTGTTGCATTACATACGGTTAGTACGTACCATTTTCTTGTTTTTGAATGTTCACAGGCAGAAAATCGGCAAAATTTCACTTGCGCAGACGTTCGATTCACTAGCGGTGACGACAGGACTAA
Organism: Hyalomma asiaticum; assembly: GCA_013339685.2. Classification (NCBI taxonomy): domain Eukaryota; kingdom Metazoa; phylum Arthropoda; class Arachnida; order Ixodida; family Ixodidae; genus Hyalomma; species Hyalomma asiaticum. Next base: position 52,642,771 of record CM023482.1, read on the forward strand.
AATTGTCAGCGATAGTGACGTCAAAACATGGCCATGTTGACGTATTTTCTGTTCGTACAGCTGTTGCCGATCGAAGCGCGCGAAAGTATGTCCTTCGAGATTGGCAAACTGCAGCGATAGTGACGTCAAAACATGGTGACGCTGACGTATTTTCTGTTCGTACGGCTGTTGCTTATCAAAGCGAGCAAAAGCATGGCCTTCGAGATCAGCACGTTGACGTATTTTTGTTTGTATGGCCTACGAGATTGGTTTTTGTTAGTCCTCAGCGGCTGACGGTAGGGGAATACACTCTCACTTTGCACTTTGGAATCCGCCAAGTTTCTTCTTTTTTCTTTTCTTTCATTCTCCCGTGTCCGCCGGTGGTGGTGTGCTTTTGTGCAGTGGTGTGTTCTTTAACAACGGTCTTTTGCACGGCGTTTTTTTTTTTATTGTGTGGTGCGCGTCTTGTGCGATTTAATTCGCACGTGAGGACTTCTATGCCGAAGTATCGCGTTTTGAGTGTTAAGGAAAAACTGGAAATCATTCGCACCATTGAAAATGGAGCGAAGAAGTCTTCGGTAGCGCGTGAAAAGGACTTGCCTCTGACGACTGTGTGCGGGATATGGAACGCTCGTGAAAAGTTGAGGGGCGGCACAGGCAGCAATCTGAAGAGGTGCTGCATCAGAGACTCTGCGTCTCCCGAAGTGGAAAAGGCCCTGCTTCATTGGTTAAAGAAGGCGCGGAGCATGAACCTACCTGTCACTGGACCGCTTCTTACTGAGAAAGCGCTAACGTTTGCAGCTCAACTGAATTGCACAGGTTTTGATGCCGTCGCCACGACGACGGCATCAAAACCTGTGCAATTCAGTTGAGTTCAGATGCCGTCGTCGCGGCGAGGCCACCACGGCGGCAAGTGAAAATAACAGATTTTTTTGCTGCCTGCCCTTGAATAAAGCTTGCGTGCCTGTGTGTGCGTGAGTGTGTTTATGGGGTTCGTGACGTTCATTTTTGGCTGGTTAGTAGCCGCTAAACCGGCACTGATGGTTAATTCGTACATCGCTTAGTGCGTACCCAAACGTCATTCCCGGCCAACTACGTATTAACGAGGTTTGACTGTATATGGGTGGCCGGTGAACGGTTCTGCAGCGCGAGCAGTCGGTATTTCTCAATCAAGAAACTCGCGTTCATGGAAGAAAGAGCGTTTCCATAGTCAACGCGTGCCTTTCGCTCTCTCTGTCTCTCTCTCTCTCTCACAAGACAGCAGATGGAAGAGTGAGAGAGCTCGCGCACCGGGAGGCATGCGCCCTCCTAGTAGCGCATTCCTAGTAGGTAAGGCGCAACTACAACGGATGGACAGACCCAAACCTTAAGGAGCTTCGCCCCTAAAACGAACGTTTTCTTTGAGAAGTGCTCCGCAAGCTTGTGCTTCACCACGTCACGCAACTGCTTTGTGCGGTGGCACGATAGCCACTAGGTCTGACATTTTCCTTTGTATAAATTAACTTGTACAGCTAGAAAGTTCACATTTGCAGGAAGGTTGTATACAGCCGTCTTCTTCAAGGTGTATATTTTGAGATTTTTTTAGGTTGTGTTGGTGCAAAGCAGCATCGACGTTTTCACGGAGTTTTCTCGTTCTTGTTAAAAAATTTTTTCTTATGTAATTTTTTTCAAGGAATTGTTAATAAATGTTTGCTCACAAATAATACTGTTAGAAAGCACAATCCTTCTTCTACAACTTGATACTATACATTCTAATATCAAGCATTTGATGTAGCAGTAAAAAATTGTTTACTCGACCACCCAAAATCTGCTTATTTTTCTGTGGACAGGAAAGTTGAGTTGCTTCCATCAAAATCCACTTAGTTCAAAACAGAAAGATGCACTGGGGGAAAGCTGACTAAGAACAGGTTGACCGTGCTTATTGGTGCCAACATGACAGGAAGCAACAAATTAAAGCCGCTAGTTACAGGCAAGTCGAAGCATCCTCACTGCTTCAAAAACATTGCAACCTTATTCGTTTCCTCTCAGGCCAGAAGTAAGGCTCGGATGACCCAGACCATTTTCAGGAAATAGATTTGTCATGAGGATGCGCGTTTCTCGCGAGAGAAGAGGGAAGTTTTGTTCCTGATCGATAGCTGCCCTGGACATAGAACTGGACCGGGTCTGAAGTTCATGCAGCTGAAATTCCTGCCAGCAGACACCACAGCTCTGCTGCAGTCTGTGGATCAGGGTGTAATCCAAGCGCTCAAATTGTGCTTCTGCAAGAACTTTCTTCGGTGGATGCTGTTATCCATGGACTAGGGAAAGGATTACAGGGTGGATGTACTGCGCTGATGCGTGGCAGCAAGTTAGTGCAATGACCATTGCCAGCTGCTTCAGGCAAGCAAGGCTTGCCTCAACCACAGAAATACCCTGCGCACAGGATGAGCCTGATGTCTGCAGTGTAGACAATGAAGATCTGCTGCTGGACAATTGCGATGTGATGGGTGTCCAGTTTTATGAATATGTCAGAATCGACAGTGGTGGCAACATTTCTAGAAAATACTGTGCCTAGTATCTTAGCTGATGTCTACCTTCCCCCGTTGGAGGCGAAGACGAGGAAGAGCTCGAAAACAAGCGCAACGACTGTGATCCCGTGGTGACACCTGTGCAGGCGGTATTGGCTGTTGAACTGCTAATAAGCTTCTTCCAGTGAAAAGAAGGCTTCGAACTGTTTCTACGCAGGCTGTCGAATATGGACGGTGCCATTAGAAAAAAAAAAAAAACGGCTGCGAAAGCAAAAATGCGCAAGTAATAAGTCGTTTTTATGTAGCAAATAAATCGAAGTTCCCACTGTATTTTACAGGTGGGTGACTGTTGACATTTTTTTTTTTAATTCTGGTAGTTTTTCAAAGAAAAGAAAAGATTACAGGTCACTTCTGTGCACAAAGCTTCCGCCCATAATGTACTGTTCTCCTCATTGCTTAGGTTTCGCATACTGGAATCCGGTTTTGTGGTGACCAATTGCGCGCACGCCTGCTGGGTCAGGACAAAGCGGCGTGAAACGGACACACAGTACCGAACCTATTCTCTCTGTACACGAAACTCGTGAATAGAATAACGGAACATATTTTCCTGGTTCCTAGAGGTTCCGTGCGCTGTCTTTGGTTCAACCTGTGAACATGACCTCTTTTACACCTGATCCCCACGCTGTCAAGGGCAAGCCTTTGGCGATGGTGTGCCATCATGCAGGCTAGGTATAATGTGAACTGTAGCAACTTTGTTGGTAGCAGCCAAGGGTGACCTAACTTGCAGTCCTGTGCCAAGTCAACAAAAAGGTTTGCATTGGCTAGATTTGTAAAGGAGGGAATTGAATAAATAAAGGTAAGTGCATGAATGCAATGTGCAGTATTCGAATGGTGGCAGTTTGGTTTGGGGTTGAGGTCCTTCCAACAACGCTTACACACCTGAGAAAGCAGACAAGGTACCATATAGCGCATGCAAATTTAGTCTCCAGCATAGTTTCTATGTAGTGCAGTTCTGGTGGGAGCACCTGCTTGACTGAGCAGGTCTGAAAAATTGGTTGGCAACTTTCTTCCATAGGGCTTTTTTTTTTGTGCATTCATTCAGACGGCACCATGAGTGCTCAGGTGATAACCATCGTGGATGACAGTATCCTGGCCTTGACTTTAGATGGCATCACTCGAATTATGAAATCACCAGAGAATCTAGTAAAGGGGAGAAAATCTTTCAGCCAAGAATGTTAAGGATGTAACAGCCAAATCTGTAACATACATGCACTACTTGGAAACTTGCAAACAAATGTGAAATATTTAGAAATATAATAAAAGAAAAATATGGGAATCTTCCTTAGGCATACAATAGGGGATATTCATAATGCATAATGCTCCGGCAACACTGGGCACGCTCGCCATGTTCTTCGGGGCGCCGCCGCGGAGTCGTCTGCTACGCCTCCATAGGGAGAGGCCGTGGAGAGGCTGAGCAGCAGTCGTTGCAGGAGCTTTCGGGCTGACGGAATGCTGCATTCGCTGTCCACATCGAGCGGCGAGTGGTCGTTGGACCTCGCATTGCTTCCACAGACTGACGAGTGCACGGTAACAGTTTTGTGCTCGCAAAGGCCCGTCCGGACGTCAGCTGCAGAAGGTGCATTGTTTTGCAACAGAAACTTGCGCCAAACCGTCTTCCGTTGCGACATGCACTTCAGACCTGAGGTAAGTGCCCGAGGAAGTTTTTTTTAAGTGCATGATACAACTGTAGTATTCGAGCTTTGCCACATTCATGCTATCAGAACATCTGCCCTTAATCGTTGGATGCATTTTATACAGCAAAAAGGAATTTTACACATTTTACTTGTAACATAATAGTAACTTAAATACTGCACTGCACATTTTATTCTCCCTTATGTTACTTCACTCCGAGCCTGCTTTGTAGCATTCACATACTTTTGTCTCCCGCTCTGCAGCACTGGCCTTGTCCATGTTCGTGGACACTGCTACAAGAGCCAGAAGAAATCCAGCCAGCCATACCCAGTGAAACTTAGCTTCAATACAGAAAATGGGAGCATTGTGGCCAGCAGTTGTACCTGCCCAGCTGGCAGCAGCGGTCCATGCAGTAATCCGCTAGCTTTTCTTCGGCTCCTTGTAATCCTGCATAAGGAGGGCTACAAAGAGCCACCTCCTGCGTTGAGCTGCCATAGCAATGGAGATGCCCTTATCAACCTACAGTTGCACCGGCAAGTGTGATGTTGATTGGCGGCGTGTCTGTGAAGGAGGTCGCGAAATGCCAACGTATGCCAAATCACACGCTATAAGTCCGCATGAGGATGAGGAAAGACAAGTGGATGCTTCCATCAAGAAACTGGGAAGCAAGCTGGGCTCCCTGGGCAAATCACCCTTTTGCTCCGTTTTGTTGAACACCAATGAGCAACTCGTGACAACAAAGCTTGGACTTGCCCCACGAGACTCCCCTGCTTCATACCACCAAGCACAACAGCCCTCTGGTTTCACTATCTGGCTGGGAAATCTGTACCCTGGGACAAGCAGTTTTCATCCAGTTCCCACGTTAGAGGCGTTTGTGACAAGCACAGAGTATGCCCCTGAAGGCAAATACTCGGAACGTGAAAAAACCATCCCTTATGTGAGTATTATAAGAGAGGTTTCAAACAGATTGAGCTATGTGTGCATTGATTCAGACTTGGTCGTTTTTACACCTTACCAGTGACACTGCTATCAAGCACATAGGACACGTACAAAACCTTTCATGCCAAAAAGTATGAATGCATGCAGTATAACATTGTATACATATGTATCGGAAGTCATGCTTTTTCAGGGCACTTTGTGCAAGCATGCTAATAGTTTTTATTTCTATTAATGGCTGTAATTTATAATACAAGATGGATATTTTCTAAAACTGGCAAATGCAGGGCCTGAAGGTGTGATAACTACTCCACCAATGCACATGCACGCACGTGCACACACACACACACACACACAAACTCTCATGTTTATTGACTTCCTTGAGATACCCTCTATTAGCATTCTTGTAAAAGTTAAAAATAACCTAACTGAAATAAAACGGGAAAGGACAAGGGCTCTTTTTTTAATTGTTAGACACAACCTCAAATCAATCCGCCTTTCGCATGTCTGTGTGGCGTCATCTTGCGGACACGGGCACGAAACAAGATGTATGGCGTCGCGCCGAATATGTCTGCTACCGCAGCATTTCTCTGTGGTACAACATGTTCGGGCAGCGACACACACTGAGTGTTTTGCTCATTTTCAATTTGAAACGCTGTACCCACTTCTGGCAGGCCACGCGGGCTTTAGTGAACTCCAACAGTGAAAAGAAGAGCCGCCTGTAAGAAAGCTTTTGGGGTCTAGAAACGGGAAAGAAATGCCGGTTGAACGCGAAGGCAAAGCGAACACCGCTTGCCTTCCATATGGACATTCAGTTGAGGGGTGGAATCCGGTTCGTTCGAGATGGCGTGTGTAAGGTAGAGGTACATTGCGTGAAAGCATGCACACCTGCATCCGAGAGAGCCTGCAGGCCTGTCTCCCACAACACCGTGAACAATACGGCTTCCCCTCTCAATATTCTGGCTAAGCTGGTGCTTGCATGTGCTGCAGACGACAGAAAGCTCTGTTGACTCTTTGTATTTTTGCTGCTGTTTGTTACTTGCCTCCCCCTTTTCTGTCTCTCCTCGCGAAAATAAATGATTCTTCTCAGTGCACTGTTAGTTCAAGGACGTGCTGTTCTATTCAATGTGTGGAAGTTGGCCCACGCAGAGTGTGGGGACAGGGCATGAAAGCATCAGGGACACATCTGTAGGACCCGTGGGCCAGTGGTACCACAGGCGCAGTAACAGCTAAAGCCCCTCAAAAACAAGTTGCACGGCTGTGGCCAAGGTCACGCTGTCTGCTAAGAGACGCAGGGATACCTTTTGCTGACTCTTTGTGTTTGTGTTATTTGTTATTTTGTTGTTTTCTCTTGTCCCCTTTCTGTTCCTTCCTTCGAAAACGAACCAGTCATCTTGGTGCGCTGTAAGTGAATGGACGTGTCGTGTCTTTTGCAATTCACGGAATGTTTCTCTCTGAATAAGCATACAGAGAGATAGCTAGAGCTCACTCAGTCCATGTTTCGCACAGTAGAATTTGTTCAAGTCACGGAGCACCAGCATACCTGGCATCCGTCACGAATGGATGTACAACGAGGCCAGGATCAATGAAAGCGCCAAGTGAGAAGCAGCTGGAGGAATTCATCGCAGGAAGTGAATCGCAGTGTTATCTTACAACAATGAACAACGAATAACTAGGGGATGACGTGTATGTGTGCGATCTAATGTTTAATGAGTTGAACCACACATCAACTCACGGAATTATCTGAAGTATTCGTCCTCCATTGCTGAAAGGTGCTGCTATATATTCACGCTGTCAAAGGACTACAGCAGGTGACGTGCTGGCACCCTCTGCCTAGCCGAGTGAGTTTTCTTTATTGTGACATTGCAAATGATCATGCGTATTGCCGGGCCTCTGCTTTTGCGTATCACTGTCATCGTTGCACAAACTGTTTAACTACGGGAGCACGGAGCAATGGTTTTACTGAAGTACATGCTGTCATGTGTTCGGCACGATTCCTCGCTGCTAAGGCCGTGTCAAATAGACAGCGTTATCCTGCCTGCATTGTGCAGTGATGAGAACTTCACACCACCAGAAATGTGTTTGAGGATGGCGTACCGGCATAGCTGGCGCCGAGTGTCATTGCCTTCAGTAATGGGTACACCGTTTCGCATTGCATTCCCTCCTTCCAAAATGAACCAGTCGTCTTGGTGCGCTGAAAGTTAAGGCTCATGCCTGCGTCGTCTGCTGTGACACCGTACAGGTCGTTTGTGCCGGTTGTGGCGCATGCGCACTCGGACCATGCAAAAGGCGGATTATAGGGCACTATTCTGTGTCACAATGCATCATTTGAAGCCCTAGGGGTGAACTAGCACATAAAAGTGTGAGCTATAGAACCATATATTTAGGCTGGCTTAGCTTTCAAGATACATAGACACAAAAAAGGTAGCTGAAGACAAATGTACTTACAACTGTGTAACAGCAAGAATTATTTTCCATACACATCCATCTTGCCATGCACGAGCACAAAATTTATACATGACTATAGCAGGATGGTGAGTGTGCAGTCATTCTTAGCATAGGATGTGCATTTGCAGCAGATGTGTGCAGTTTTGAGTAGGGCTCACCTTCATCTCTCTCTAGTATGCATGCATTTGGTTATGCTAGTTATACACATCATCTTGCACAAAAGATAGCATCATATTTAAGCTGTTTCACACCATTCGGACTACTTATATTAGGTGCTATGAAAAAACATGCCAGTGTTTCAAGCAGATAATCCCTCTCCAGACAAACATGTGCAATGGTGCAATGAAATGACTGGAGCACGCAAATAATTCTTCATTTGGTGTGCCGTTTATGAGCCCTGTAGTACTTGGTTTTGTTGCTGTATGGCAAAGCAGCTTGCAGATCCTGTGACTGGTTTTCAATGTGTAAATTTTTGCAGGAGCTGTCCCTATCACCAGAACAAGCCCGTAACTTGGAAAAAAAACACGCGCCTGCAAGGACAATCAGACCTGGATGCAAGCACCGCAGCACAGGCTTACGGCTTTTGCATTTGGGAAGGTTATGCAGCGCTGTGAACGGACGCAGAAAGGTCTGCACAACCTCCTTGATCCAAAAAACCTGTCTAGGGTGCGCGCCATCCGATATGGGAGACGGAAGGAAGCTGACGCTGTCAACAGATATATTGCTGTGCTGCAGAAACTAGGACATGATGTCTCTGTGCGACACTGTGGTATTTTTGTTGACCCTTGTTGTCCATGGTTGGGGGCAACACCCTGACAGACTCGTCTTTGACCCAGAGGAGGGCACGTATGGGGTGCTAGAAGTTAAGTGCCCATACTCAATGAAGGACTTGGACAGCAGTGATGTGTCTTCTCTAGAGCTTTATGTAAACTTTCTTGGGAATGGCGAACCTCAGCTGTTGCGTGACCATGAGTACTACGACCAGATATTTGGGTGGATGCCACTGACTTCACATCAGTGGGCGGATATTGTTGTCTTTTCTGAAAAGTGGATAATCATTGAAAGAGTACGTTTTCAGCCTCTCGAGCGGCAAGAAATGAAGGCCTACCTGGATCATTTCTTTTTAATAATACACCGGAGTTCTTTTGCAGCATAGAATAGAGCACTGTAATGGAATTTAATGTTCCCAGTTTCTATGAGAACACGCATAATTAAGAAAACCTTCATAAACCTTCAGTGTACATCAGAAGGTTAATTTATACATGAGTTAAAGTTGTGAAGCGGGCCAACGCCACAGCGCCACAATGGGCCAACGCCATAGCTACTGCAGGCACCCAACGACAGCAACATGCGGTCCTCCATTGGCCGAAAATGACGGCACCTCTGCGGGCCCACCGATTGGACGATCATCACTTCACCTGTCCGAGTTTGGGATTCGTTAAAGATGACGTGAGGTGATGCTATATAAGCGGAAGAACAATCGACATCAGGAGAGAGGGAGATGAGACTGAGATATGTCTTGTTGTCTTGAGCCGCAGCGTACGACTTGCTGCCAGCCTAAATCATGAACTATTTACTCATTTATAATATTGTCTCAAAATGTGAATAAACTGTTTGCTTTCTTAGTCCCAATCAATCTCGGCCAGCTCCCGCACTCGACCCCAAAATCGAATAACTGGTGGCAGCCGGTAGGGATGGAACCTCGATCCGAGTTCTGAACCACTTTGAGGAGCCCTCGATCCAAGAATTTCTTAGCGACAAGGAAGAGACTCCGGAAGGACTGATGAACTGGGCTGCACGGCGATAAGGAAGAGCCTTCAGCCAGGGAATCTTAAGCAATTGGGAAGAGCGAGAAAGTTGAGTCCTCAACCCAGGGAGTCCTGAGCAACTGGGAAGAAAGAATGAGTTGAGTCTTTGTCCCAAAGTACTGAGCAACTGGGTGCAGTGGACAGATGAATCAGACGGCGTGGGGCTGCATTAGTGGGTGAGCGTGTGGCTTTTTTCCTTTTGATTCACCAGACTTCAAAACTTGTGCGTTTATTTTGATTGCTCTGGGAATCGGGTAATTTGTAGCAATTGCATGTTTGCACAAATTGAAGGGAACAGTTTAAACCACCGGTCACAACAGCTGAAATGGATCTGAGGAGGCTGACGAGGTCGGACTTGTTGTTGTGCGATGAGCTGGGAGTTGATGTGGACAAAAAGTTGAAAAAACCCGGTATCCTAAAGACAATTAAAGAAAGCGGCAATGATGAGGAGAGCATTTTGATTGCTTGGGAGGCCGTGCAGGAAGCGCAAAAGTGCAAGCAAGAACAGGAAGAGCACGAGCAAGAGCATGAGAGAGAACAGCAAAAGCACGAAAAATCGATGGCAGAGATACAGGTTGAAATCCTAAAGTCCCGTGCAGCAGTCTGTACTGAAGGGGACAACCTTATGAGACCAAGTGAGATCAAGCCATGTCGAATGGACTAAGCCGTACAAGCTGGGAGAGGACATCACTTTGTTCTTGGTTCAGTTTGAGAGAACTTGCGAGAGGTACCAATTAGCTCCAAGTACTTGATCACGTTGGTTGGTGACCTTATTACCCTGTGAGGCGGCGAATGTAGTCGCTAGATTGAACGTCAGCGACGCGGATGACTACGGGAAAGTAAAGGCAACACTCCTGAGGAGGTACCGAATTTCCTCAGAGGCATTTAGGCAGCGATTCAGAGAAGCGAGCAAAAAGAGCAATGAGGACTACTCTGAGTTCGCATACGCTTTGAAGACAAACCTTGTGGAGTGGCTTAAGGGAGCTGACGTGTACGAAAGTAGAGACAAAATTGTGGAGTGTATATGTCTCGAACAATTCTACCGCAGCATTCCACCGTCAGTGAGACTTTGGGTGCAAGATAGAGAAGGCGTAGATACAGTAGACAAGGCGGCAGTGCTAGCTGACGAGTACGTGGTGCGACGAAAGCTCGCTACGGAGGACGAGCGTTCAATTGCAAGGGATAATCCGAGAAGGTACTATAACCATCCACAAAAGCAGACACAGGTCAAAGCTATCAAGAGGTTCGAAATCACTAAAATGGCACCGAATAGGGGAGTCAGTAGCACTGTAGCAGAAGATAGCAAGAAAGTTGATCCTCGAGAATTTGAGAGAAGACGGCCCTATCGATGTTACAACTGCCAGGGCCTAGGTCACTTTGCCGCGGAGTGCAAGAAAAAAAAGGCAGTAGTGCTTTCCTACGTGGACGGGAATGAAGAAAGCTTGGAGCTTCTCTTCCCGTACCTACAGGAGTTATGCGTTAACGGGAAACCCTATAAGGTATTAAGAGACAGTGGAGCAACTATGGACCTAGTTCACCCTTCTTTTGTAAACGCGGATGATTACACGGGGAAGGTAACCTGAATTAAGTCGGTACTGGAAGAAAACAGCATTTGCTTACCAATAGCATGAGTGATAGTATCCGGTCCTTTCAGAGACCTGGAGACCGAGGCAGCCGTCTCGAAGACACTGCCCATGGTGTACCCATATTTCTTTTCAAACCATTTGGAGCATTTGCTACGAGGGCGAGGTCAGGAATTTGGAGAAGGAAAGGTGCAGGCATTAACGCGCTCGCGAGCCCGCCAGATTGTGGCCCAGCTAGCGGACGAGTTCAGCACCGGGGCGGCGAAGCAGGAGGAAGCGCCTTCTCAGCCGGAACCTAACACCGCAGCGGAAAAAACAAACAGCGTGGTAGCCAACGCGGCGCGAAAAGTGATCCGTGTGGAACACTCACCCCGCGAAGAAACCGAGCCAAATAAAACAACAGAAGGTTGAAAATAGCTCCGTACTTCCACCTACATCGGGTGGCCTTGACAGGCTTCTTCTAGTAAACAGAGAGTCACTCAGCGCCAAGCAACAGAAGGACTTGACTCTTGCCCGTTTACATTTCGACATGCAAGAAGGCCTGCCTAGGCGGAACATAAGCATTCAGAATAAGGGAGGATTGCTGTACAGGCACTACAAACATCGAAGAGGCAGGGACTCTGGATCAGTTGATCGTTCCAGTGAAGTATCGGGCGGATATTCTGAGTCTGTGCCACGGAAATGGCTGGTCGGGTCACCTAGGGATAAACAAAACAAAGGAGAGACTTCTGTTAGAATATTACTGGCCAGGGTGCTTTAAGGATTTGGAAAATTATGTGAAGTCCTGTGACGCTTGTCAATGAGTTGGGAAGCCGGGAGATAAAAGCAAAGCGTCTTTAAGGTTGGTTCCTTTAATTACGGAGCCATTCTGTTGTCTGGTAATTGATACTGTAGAACCTTTGCCGCCGAGCCGATCAAGGTGCAGATACCTGTTAACTACGCTCTATCCGGCAACAAAGTTTCCAGAGGCCATTCCTTTGAAGGATCTGAACTCTATCGAGATAGTGGATGCTCTGCTGTCCACTTTTGCGCCGAATCGGTTTTCCTGCAGAAATTCAAATCGACCAGGGGACAGTGTTTACGAGTGCCTTAACCACAGCTTTCTTAGAGAGGTTGCGGGGTGCGACTCACACACAGCTCAGTGTACCATCCACAATCAAACAGTGTGGAAAAAATGCACTCGGTGCTTAAGAGAGTCTTACGTGCATGGTGCCATGAACACAAAGCGGATTGGGAGGCTTGCCTACCCGCAACACTGTTTGCGTTGAGAACGGTCCCACATAAATCAACTGGGTTCACACCTTCTGAGCTGCTGTATGGCCATACGCTTCGTTCCCCCCTCAGAATGATAAGGGAAATGTGGGAAGGAACAGGCGAAAGTCAAACAGTGGTGAGTTACATCTTAGATCTTTTGGATCATTTGAGTGCCTCGTGCGAATTGGTGGAAGAAAACCTAAAGGAGGCCCAGAAAAGTGCCAAGACTTACTATGAAAGAAATGCGCGTAAGCGTACTTTTAAGGCAGGCAACTTGGTCATGGTCTTAAAGCCTTCACAAAGAAACAAACTCAAGGTGCAGTGGGACAGACCCGTTAGGGTTACCCAAAAGATCTCTGAGAGAAACTATATCTTAGAATTTCCTGGAAAAAGGAACAAGGGAATAATTTATCACTGCAATTTAATGAAACCCTACTTTGGAATGGAACAGGTTGTCAACATAGTGGTAAATGCGAAAGAAGAAGTAGCGACCGAGCTTCTAGCTTTAGGAACCGAAACAAGCAGCGAGCGCTCAGTTGACAACATCATGAAGGTTTTGGTAAACAAACTGTCTCTCAATGAGAGTCAAGTAGACGACCTTCGTAAAGTCTTGGAAGAATTTCACGAGTGCTTCAGTAGCTGGGGAGAACAACACTCATAACTCACGAGATTGAGTTGATGTCAGACAAGCCTATACAGTCCAAACCGTATTGTGTGTTGTGTCACCTCATCAGCGAGAAATAATGGAGGTAGAAATAAAACGAATGCTTGAACTGGGAATCATTGAACCAGCCGAAAGTGACTACACTTCGCCGATGATACCTGTAGAGGCGAGCAGAAAGGAGCCGCGACCGTATGTGGACTATAGGAAGTTAAACGCGATAACGAGAGACCAACTTCATCCAATACCTAACATAAAAGAGCGAGTCGAATGGGTGAACAGAGCCAAATATATTTCGACACTTGACTTAGTGAGGGGCTACTGGCAGGTTCCCATGCCGAAAAGGGCAAGTCACTATGCACCGTTCACTTCACCGCTTGGCACGTTTGGACCACTAATGCTGAGTTTCGGGCTGAAGAATGCTCCGTTTAGCTTCTCCAAGCTCATGGATATTGTCTTGAAGGATGTGCAAGATTATGCGATCCCTTATCTAGATGATATCGTGATCATTTCCGAAAGCTGGAATGAACATTTGGAGCACCTAAGGACAGTATTGGCCCATCTACGAGACGCAGGTCTCATGGTAAAGGCAGAAAAGTGCAACTTCGGGTGTTCGCAGGTTACTTACCTGGGACATATCGTAGGACAAGGAAAGCGGAGGCCCTCAGAGCTAAAAATGGGACCTATCACTAGCTTTCCCCAACCACGGACGAAGACAGATGTCAGAGCTTTTCTCGGGCTAGTGGGATATTACCAGTGGTATATTCAAAATTTCTCGCAGCTAGCAAGCCCCTTGACAGACGCCCTCAGAAAAGGAGAGCCAGAAAAGGTTCAGTGGAGTGAGACAAGGGAAAGCGCATTTCAGAAGCTGAAAAGAATTCTGAGTTCAGGACCCATGCTTCGGACCCCCGATTATTCTAAGGAATTTATTGTACAGTGCGACGCTAGTGAGCGTGGGCTGGGGGTTGTCCTCAGTCAAGTGGGGGAAGACGCGGAGAACATCCGGTACTGTATGCTAGCCTGAAAATTAACGTGCCATGAGGAGGCCTATAGCGCTTCGGAAAAAGAATGCGCCTGCTTGGTTTGGGCTGTGCAGAAGTTATCATGTTATCTGTATGGCGCCCGGTTCACCGTCGAGACTGACCACTGTCCTTTAACATGGCTCAGACACATGTCTGCTAAAGACGGACGACTGCTCAGATGGAGCCTAATTCTCCAGGAATATAACTTCACAGTCTGCTACAAAAAGGGCAAGTTAAATGGCATGCGTGGATGGTTTGAGTCGCTTGTTTCAGTAAAGCTGTGTTTTGCCTTCTTCCCCTGCATATAAGAAGTTTGTTTTAGGGATGTAAGTCATCCATGTAACTTCAAAACTTTGTGAATATATCAAGATTTTCAGCATATATTTAGCTTTCTCAAGTTTCTTTCGCAGCAATGACTTGTGGACCTTGTCAGCTCTTTAGGAGATATAGAAAGCTGTTTAGAGTTGTGGTCGGCACATGAGTATACCAATATGGAAGAAAAAAATGTACGCTGTTTATTCTTATATTGTGATGGTCTGGCGAGTCAAAGGTCAAGGGCCTGCGCTTGTACGTGGGGCAGCGCTATGTTGTTTGGTTTGTGTGACCTGCGCTCTCCAGGGCACGGGATCACAGAGGTAACCACACAAACGTCAACGCCAGTGGGCTCCAGGCTTCTACAGCGCTCTTCATGGCCAGTGAATTGTGTTCACTGGCCACTCGGAACTTCCAGGGTGAGCAAGAGCTGTTAGATACAGGTTCCTCGGCCATTGCACACTACTCTCTGGCACGTGAGCATGAGTGAACCTTGGAGTGACGCCGCCGCGCCGGAGCCGAGGCACTTCATCTTACACGTTCATCGACCCGGGATGAGTTGCCTCGCAGTGATGCAACTTGGCTCAAGAGTTCATTGCCACCTCCACATACGCGCCTTCACAACAATGGGCCAACACCACAGCGACTGCAGGCGCCCGACGACAGCAACACGCGGTCCTCCATTGGCCAAAAATGACGGCACCTCTGCGGGCCCACCGATTGGATGATCATCACTTCACTGGTCCGAGTTTGGGATTCGTTAAAGATGACGTGAGGTGATGCTATATAAGTGGAAGAACAATCGACATCAAGAGAGAGGGAGATGAGACTGAGATATGTATTGTTGTCTTGAGCGGCATCGTACGGCTTGCTGCCGGCCTAAATCATGAACTGTTTATTCATTTATAATATTGTCTCAAAATGTGAATAAACCATTTGCTTTCTTAGTCCCAATCAATCTCGGCCAGCTCCCGCACATGACCGCAAGATCGAATAATATTCATCAAAGTTCACTGCAGCCAGGGAAAGCACTAACATTATGCTTGTTTATTTGCTCAATATAACACTGACTTGTCAGTGAAGCTTACAAAAATAAGTGTAATTGTGTGCTTGTTGTGCAGTCAGTCTTGTTCACTAGCAAGTTTGTGTAACACGTGCCAAATTGTGCGAGTACAATACACAAGAGAAAGTACATTGCGTTCACTGCTGAATAACATCCTTTAGCACCATGTACACTTTTGGCTGTTGCTAGTACGGCATTCGGCATCAGACCTTGCAAATACAAGGATAGGTCACACATTGAATGACCATTTCTGTGAGACATACATCACGTCATTGAATAAAATGTAAATATACATTTCTTTGTCTTACAAGAGCAAACAGTCTTACATTACTGAGTATAAGATTATTTGTTCAGCTGAACTCTGCAGCTGTGTGAACACTAGCATTAACTGTAATGTGTGTGAGACAATAACTTTTCCCCCTGTCTCATGGCTACAGTCTGGCTACAAGATCAGATTGAAAGTTTGTTAATACTGCTGCCACAGTCCATATCTGATTAATGAGTGGCACCAATGTTAGAGGAATCGGACTGTCAAAAATGTGAAATGATTTAATGCTGTTAATTCTTCTTTCCATGGTGAATTCTCAGTGAGGTTATTTCTTGAGTCTTATTTACCTCTGCTTCAGATAGCCTGCCTTCATGCAGAAAAGGACGGCAAGTTTAAACGAACACCTTTCTCTTCTAGAAGATCACAAATTGTAAATCCTTTGCCATGACAACATCTCCTTCATCAAATTCGAGGTCATGAAAACCACTTCGGATGACACACTCTCTATCTGATATCGAGCCTGTGAATAATTCTGACACAAATGAAACCAGACCATTCGGCATAATGCCGACTAGTCCTCTGAAGGTTTTTGTTGATTTATATGCAGAGTGTGCGCTGGACTGCAATGCCAGGGAATTAGGCACTGCACACCTGACATCTGTTGCATCTAAAATAACGCTTGTTGCCGAGTGCTGTCCGACAAATGCGGCAGGCATTGTCTCATCACCATGGTGCCTAAAGAGGCAACTTTTCTCATTTGAACTACAGCCGGTTAATCCATGAAGAGCATATCCTAGGCACAGTTGCCTGTGAGATGTCGAACCTATGCGCTAGATCCTTCTCGCGAAGACCAAGTCGAAGCCTGACAAGAACTAAAAATAGCTCATTTTCTTTACTTAGTTTTCTTTTCCTTCCGTACCTTGCTGTCTGAAATGTGTCAGTGTGGCTAACGTCGGTGTCACCATTGGGACATGCATACTCATACAATGCAACAAAGTGGTTGTAATCAGGGAGGCCAGTATAAAACACGAAGTTCTCATCACTTTCCTTAAATCTGCTCAATGAAAATGGCACATTCCTCATTTTTTCTTCCTCAAGGAGGTATTCTATGTAAGCCTTCTCTTCAACCATTCCACTCAATTTAGCTTTTTCTTCTGCAAGCTTTGCGGTTAGATGGCTGCACTGCTGCTTTAGTATGCTTATCTGTGAAGCCTCTGCGACTGCTGTAGTAGTCTTGCTCAGAGCATGTCTCCCAGTCTTCAGTTGGCACCGCATCTCTAGAGCTGGTAGTGTCTGTCCTCAATGTCACTGTCTGGAACTTCATGTTCTTGCATGGAATGTGGCTTAATTCTCTTGGGCAGAGGTTCTCGCTTCTTTGGTGGCTTTCTGCCTTTCTCAGGAAGTGCAAATACAAACACAGAAAGCACAGCTGTGTCACGAAGAATGTGCCGCCCACTTGCCACATGTGGTATGACATAGCATACCTTGAAGTGCTTGCTGCACACAACTGTGTGCTTGTTGATGGTGAAGTGAGGTCCCTCATCCCACTTGATTGCAATGAAAGGGAATGTGTGAAAGGATACCTCGAGAGAAAGTAAATATACTGATAAGAACTCACATTCCAGAATATTTTCTTTTTGTATTTTTTGAGTAGCATTTTGAGCTAAATTTATCAAGAGCTTTATTATGAATGCACTAATGCACATAGAAATAACACTGATAAAGGCAGCAGTACCATATTGCACCATAATATTCTCCCAAAAAGTTTCTCTTTTTTCTTATGTGCAAGCTATTTCCCAAAACCAATACACGTGCTCGCCCAGACTGCCCTTCATTATTACAGAGCATTATATATGAAACATTCTAAAAAAAAGTCACAACTTTAGTATTTATGGTATGGCATAGGCTGTTTTCACAGGCTTTTCTCATTACCTTTTCCCTCAAAGGGCATTAAGCTTTGTGGAAGGCTATAATTCTTAACTTCAATTTCTTTGTTAGTTTTATATTTTCTTTTTCAGCCTAGACATCAGACACATATGCTCTCCTATATATATTATCCTGAAGGCACATGCTTACACTACTGCAGTAAATAAGTGGCATGCATATTCTACTCAAACGAAAACATTTAATTTTGTTGGAACTTCTTATTTTGCCTCGTACTATTTTTTCTAGATGCAGTCTTGAAGAAAAAATTATGAATGTCCTGCACAGGTACCAGTAATATTGTCCTTTTACATAATATTGTTCCAGTATTGCTGCAAGCCCTTGCATGATACATAGGTGTTTCTTCAATAATAACTTTTCTAACCACGAAACAAAAGTTTTAAAAGCTTGAATTGATGCGAGTATTATAAGAAACTTCACACGTGATATAGACATTTCGCCATATCTTTTCATTGCGCAGTACAAAAACAATGAAGTGATAATAAGCAAAAGAAAGCCGAATTTGCTCACATAGGTATCGTACACGGAGAGAATAAAGCTCAGGAAATCAACAGATGGCTAAACACGTCGTGATGAGATTGTAAGGTTTTGACAGTTACAGCGCAATGCACCTTCACTGCATAGCATGAAGTGTCATCGGTGAAGGTGACAGTCCGACATCTCAAGGTGCACGATCACTTGAGGCACTCATAAACCACACAAGCCTCCGCAAGATTGCTCTTTACACTCTGGCCACGGTGAATGCGCACGTGTTTGCTGTATATATGTCTTTTATGTTTTATTATTATTGCACTCCTTTCTTTTGCGACTCGGCGGCGCTATCTCGCCTTACGCATGCTTTGCACGACTATGACCATATTAGTCGAAATGCGAGTCCCATAATATGTAGTCCACTCAACAGAATGCTCCAGCATGCTCCAATCGTGTGCTTGTTAAGGAGAGCAAAAGAGAAAGAAAAGACAGAAGAAGACAATGACTGTTTCGGGTGAAACTTGTCACCGGCGGGTGAAGGTCACTGACATGGGGCGGCGTGTGTGCTTATTTTTTTCAGAACAAAGTTTGCACGGAGGGCCGTTACCGAGGGCTGTTGGGTCCTTTACATCGATCCATGTTGTGGCACTGAAATATATTGTACACCGGTTATGTATGTCCTTGTATTTTCTTATGTTGAAGTGCATGTCGCACAATGCAGTTTTTCAGACATTTGCACGCAGTACGTACGCAGCTGAATCTGATACAGTAAGAGTGGTGTACATCGAACATGGCATGCATATTCTTAACATTCTGCTCATTTTAGGCCCTCGACGTATGCATGTTTATTTTTGCAAACGATTGCTTTCGTCCTTGAGGAATGGTCGACGCGAATTGACCCCTCGCGTCTCGCACTTACAGGAGCCTTTATGCATTTCGAAAATTGTTGACTGGTGGCTTTTTGCTTAGTCTAGTTTTTGTCGAAAGGAAGGTAACTCAAATGTACAGGAAACAGAGAAGCGAAGCGGCACTGTTACGCGCCCCAACCGGAGTTGCGAACAAATGTACAGTGCCACTCTCACTGGCAAAAGTAGTTTCGTGACGGTGAACATACTTTTCGTTTCATTGCTCACACATTCAAGGCATTTAGGTAAAAACAGACTTACCTTGTCCCCTGTATTGTCACGGTTCCCTCGTTGCGTGCACAGCAGCATGCAACAGTGCGCGGGCATCGCAGGACTAGGACGAACAAGCAACACATAGCAGCCAAAATGCCAAGATCTAACTAGTTTCGTTTTCCGCGCCCTGAAGAAAATGGCGGAGCGAGCTTGCAAGGCTGTCAAAAGGTGGCATTCTACATTTTGAATATCCCCTATATACCATATATACTCGTGCAAAGGCTGCACGATGCTTTCTTTTTACATTTTTATGAGGTGCGACCCTTGCACGAATCGGAACATTTTGGTCTAATATTTACCTAGCTTATGAGTGTGAAATCTGTTGTAATCCTCCCCCTCTTGGTTATTGCCACAGAAGCAAGTGTTATACTTTTAATTGCTGCCTTATTCAAGCCTGCACGTGTACTGTGTATCTGACTATTGTCAAGTGGTCGGGATGCTGAAGCACGTAGAACTGAAGACGTCAGTGCAACTGTTTATTGGGCAAACCTGTGCCCAGCAAAGTAAAGTGAATCACACTGCAAATGATAGCGGCGTGAACAGTTGTCCGTCGACGGAAAAAACTGACAAGCGGTGAAATGCGTCAGCTTTTTTTATACACTTGTCATAACGCGTTCTCGCATTGTCTTCGAAATTCTAGAACACGCTTAAATATGTGCGTCAGGCATGCAATGTTTCAAGAACGGTCGACACGGTTCCCGACGCAACATGCAAATTAAACGCGGCCTGCGCTGCGTCTAACAAAAAGTGATAACGGTGCTCCCTGCAAAAAACCAAAACAAGCATGCATGTCACAGGAAAGTGACAATGGCGTTCCCTTTAAACAAACTAAAACAACCGCACGTGTCACCATTCACTTTCACTGCCACTGCTGATAATATGTAATTGGTTTGCAATCATGTTTAGTGGACCTTGTCATCTTTGATGCCAGCCATGGTGTTGCAAGCTACTACTGTTTAAAGCTTTTCAGCATATTTTTAATTGCACCACACTTGGGAGCTGACGGATGAAACAAAGGAACTGACTGCAATGCAACGACACACTGGGGGACACCTTTAGAGATGGAGATCATGCAGGCATTCCACAACCAATGCAATGCAGAACAAATAGTGGTGCTGCAGAAGTCATTGCCTTGATTGATTTCTAAGGTTTAATGTCCCACACCATGCTATGATTATGAGAGATGCCGTAGTGGAGAGCTGCAGGAACCACCTGGGGTTCCTTAACGTGTGCCGACATCGCACAGCATATGGGTCTCAACATTTCACGTCCATTGAAATGCAGCCTCCATGGCAGGGATTCAATGCCTTGTAGCAGCATGCAGAAGTATGCAGCTCGAAGCAAGTTGCTTATGTGCGTGTGTGGCATTGGGAGGCACTGTGTGCGATTGCTTCTTTGATGGAAATTTTCCCTCGTGATCTTGGTATGCAAGGTTTATGGTGTAGCTTTTACATGAGTCTATATGGTGTATTTTTCATCGCAGCAGATGTCCATCTCCAGCAGGAAATGTTTTCTCCCACTGTGGAAATGCTGCTCAAAAAGTGACGGAGTGTCTCTCAAGCTTAGCTTTCCGTGTACATCAGGCTTTTGAAACACCTATATATAATCCATTTCATACATCAGGTGCAGTGCTGTGGAAGCTATGCAGGAAGTCTGGTCAGCAAAACATACAACTCCGCATGTCGCCTAGCTGCCTTTGGTCATTGTAAGTGCTCGTGCGAGTAGAGCAAGGACTTGGGTGTGAAGCATTGTGACCCGTTGCAAATGAAGAAACGAGGAAACGAAGGCGACGAGACACCAAGAGATTTAGGTGAACATATTCACAGCCGCTTAACGGTGTTGTTTAATTTCTGGCAGAAGAAATTTTCGTTTATTGCCCGGCACAAAACAGAAAAAGCCACATAGGTGGTACAAAAATGAAATGAACCATTTGCTGGTGCAAACACACCTATGCTACAAGACGTCTTGCTAGCCTTCACAACGTTTCACCTGATGTATCAAGCAGAGTATAGGCTTTATGTATCTGCGTGATTTTGGAATCCCTTAGCTACGAATGTGCGCTGGTGCAGACTGGCAGCGACGACAGTGAAACGGCAGCGGCTGCATCACCCAGGGGTGGGACACTGGTGGTGTGCCCGCTGTCCCTGCTGCACCAGTGGGAGGAGGAGGTGCAGCGACACCTGCCCGGTCGGTGGCAGGTGCACGTGCACCACGGTCGCAACCGCTCGACTGACCCGGAGGAGCTTGCACGCTGTGACCTGGTTGTGACCACGTACGACACCATTAGCAGTGACTGGGCTCGGATTGATGCTACTGGCAAAAGTGGGGTCGGTATTGCTGTCCGTATATACTAGTATTTTACGCACCTGTTTCAGGACCGCTGCCTTGGGATTTTAACGGTGCCGTTTTGTGTCTGGCATTGAAATGGATGTTTCCATTGTATGCTAGTATGCATGAAAGCAACTCTTCCTATTCATTTGATGTGTCATGTCCTTGCTAGTTTGCCGCCAGGGCACACAAAACTGGGGACTAATTTGTGCAAGAGCTCAAGGTGGTGACATCCATGAGTCTCATAAAATAGTCTATATGCAATACTACGGACTATGTTTTACTTTAGCGTCTGACATTATGTTCAAGCATTATAAACAGACAAATACAGTGTGCATGTCAGTCTGTGGCAATCGTTTGCAGTCGATTCTTGATGTAGCAGATGCAGATGTGGCGGGGTATCAGTTATAATGAATTAGTAATAGTAAGGCCAATAAAACAGTGTCACGAGTTTAGTACATTAATAAAGAATTATTGGATATAAGGAAACTGTTCCCGTGTCGCACAGAATTCGGTATAACAAGTAAAGCTGTGCAAATAGCAAAATTTTGAGTGCAAAGCAAATTCAAATATTTATGTTCAAGTACGAATAGAAACATATTTTTCGAATAATTTTCGATTATTTGTGAATAATACCATATATAATTATGGAGAAATGTACTGTTAAGCATCGGCAAAAAAATTATTGCGTGAGGTATGTATTTCCACAGTGTCATTACAAAGTCCTGAAGCACAGTCCAACACTGAACTGTGCATCAGAAAGCTGAGGTAACTTCGCCGCAGCACATCGGTGTTAGCTTCGCCTCAATACGCGAGCGTCAACTTCGCCGCAGTACACAGGTGTTAGCTCCGACGCCGTACACAAGTGTTAGTTTCGCTGCAGTACACCGGTGTTATGCGGCGAAGCGCACTACTTGCGGGAACGGGCCACTTGTCATTAGACATAACATATTTTTTCCTTAATTTCTAGCTTCTTTACAACTTATTATTCGAACTATTCGTTTGAATAGTAAAAGTTAAGTTCGAATGGAATAGCAAGCGCTATTCAAAGATTATTCGAAATATCGAATATTTGCACACCTATAATAACAAGCTTTGACGGTACTAAGTAGCTGTCGGGTGCAAAATAACAGGTTTCAGAAAGAAGTGCACACATTTTTTATAGTGAGATGAGGTCTTGTGCACAGATACCTCTACTTAACGAAATTTGTTACTGGGCTAGTTGGGTCATATTCATAATGAAAGACTAGTAGCACAGCAAAAAATATGGCACTGAGAAGTGCTTGTCCCTGTGCTCTGTGTTTTCTTCTCTGTCCCATCTTTTCAGCTGTGCTTGCCAGTTTGTTGTTACAAATTCCACTTTATGCAGCTTGTTTAAATGTTACGAATTGCAGCTTATGACTGTGATAAGTCACCTAGTGCAAAATGCACCATGCCACTTTTGTAGCAAACTGCGCAGTAGAAAGAGGGCGATAAAGAACTAGGGATGTCTGAATATTAAAATTTTCGAATAGCGCCTCAATAGCATTTTCTTAGTGCTATTCAACCATTAAATCGTGCTTGAATATCTTTTCAAATAGCGCTTGAATAGTGTCTTCGAATAGCACCATTTGATTTGCATTGAACTTTTGCTGTTTGAAACAGTAAACCCATGTTAACTTGGACTTTAATATCTTGATTTATTGGATTAGTAGAATTTTCTTCCCTGGCACAGTGCCAACTACATGGGTTTTTCACCCCTTATCTCGAAATGCCCGAGCGCTGAACTCCAGCTATTTCAAAACTTAGACTGCGAAACTGCTAATAAAGAGGCTTTTTTGTACTTTTTTGCGCAGCTGTGGTATAGCCCAAAAGGAACGTTTTTGGCTATAAAAGAGCAGCAGTAAGCTTACGTCATCAATGGGATTGGCTGGCTGTGATCGGTGGATGATGAGACCAGCATAGAATAAAACGTAACGCATTCTGACGCAGATTTGCCAAGAGGCATTGGGACAACATTCTGACACAAACTTGCAATTTTGCGCCAATGCCTCTTGCTTGATTCTACTGCACCCTTATCTACAGTTCTTTGCCGGTTGGTCCCACCGATTACACGGACGGAGTGTCGCTACATCATCGCTAGGACTACTGACGCGCGCAAGGATTGTGGCACAGAACAGCTTCGGAAAATGCATCGGCAAAAGTATTGCAGCCATGGTGATGGTGCACTCTGGCCATGGTGATTTCCTATCAGAACGAAGTTTGGCACATGCCACGTGTGTATGTATGCCACGTGTGTATGCATAACCTGCATAACACACAGTTGCTATGGCAAAGTTAACACTCGTGTACTACAGCAAAGCTATCACTCTGTTGTACTGTTCCTTTTCTAGGGATGACATTGCGAGAGTACACCTATTTGTGCAATATATTTGTTTGTCTTTTGCTCATATTTAGCAGTGCATTTCTCCAATTTGACATGGTAAATAATATTAAAAAATACATTTGATTCAGTTCACACTGTTCACACGCCTCTATAAAGAACAGAGTGAGGTTCATGATGTAAATGTGATGCTGCCTTTGTGTGAGAGAACTTCAGTTGTGCAAACTACATGTGGTTTCTAGTCTAGGAAGTGGGAAAGAGTACATGTGATGGTATCACAAAGCCAAGGAAAGCAAAGTGGATGTCATTTGTATTGTTTCTACTTGAACTGTGGTAGTTGTGAGAGGAAGGAAAGCAAAACTAGGCAGAAAGCAAGAACTTGCTGTGAATGGGGACCACTCCCGTTGTTCATTTCTCTTCTCTGTCCACGCAGCTGTCTCCTCTGTTTACTGTGAGATGGCGTCGCCTGGTGCTGGACGAGGCACACAGCATCCGCAACCTGAACACGCGGCGTGCCAAAGCTGCCTGCGCGCTGCACGCGTGGTCGCACTGGGCCCTCACGGGGACACCCATACACAATGACATCAGCGACATGTGTGCCTTGCTCAAGTGAGTGTGACCACCGTGGTCTACCTATCCACGGTCATTTTACTGCTAACAACTGAAGTAACGTAATTTATGGGTGCTGTTAAGCCACCACAAGCGTTTAACGTTTTGCAAGATTACGTCCATGGAATCCCATGCATAGTGCACAGCAATTGAAATGCGATTCTTGGAGCACGTGGCTGCCAATGCTTTCTGTGTCACTGCCTTGCGCTGGAGGCATCTAGCTGATTATTTGTGGTTTTAATGAAAGCAAGAGCCTTTTCGACTCATTGTAATTCACGGAGAGCCTTTGGCAGTCACCCAGTGCATTCCAGTTGCACGAGATGTGCTGGCCATGGCGCAATCTGAGTACCGCTTTTCATTTGCTGAGCATTGCACTTCTAACCTTGATTTAATGAAGGGTGTTTATCAGTGGTTTCATTATAACAAAGTCTCTCTGCTGCCGAAAGGTAACAGTGAGACAATGAATTGAAATTTTGGTGTCGCCGGTAATCAAGTAGCTGAGTCGCCCACAGCTTTTGTGAAAGCACTTCTTCAATCGCACAGTGCCTTCCAGAACGCACCAACCAAAGCAGACCAGCACTTTTTCTAACGGCAGGGACAAGCGCGCTTCCGCCTGGTGCTCGGCTGTTGGAAGGTACTGTACGCTTGGGAGGTCACCCACCCTTGTGGGAAATGGGCGGCATGGGACCGCCCGACCTTAAATTAAGGTCACTCATTTTTTTTTTTTTTTCCTGTAATCAAATGGCTTTTGTGAAAGCACTTTTTCAATCGCACAGTGCCTTCCAGAATGCACCAATCAAAGCAGACCAGCACTTTTTCTAACGGCAGGTGGTGGAGGGTTGGGGGGAGGCTACGGGAAGGGGAAAGCCTAAATGCTGTCCTGCTAGTTCCTGGGTGGAGAGGAGAAGGGGCAAAGGGGTTTGTGGTATCCTTGAGAAGTGGCTTGCTTTTTTTGTAGACGCTGGAATCAAGTCACCTTTACTTAACATTTCACTGCTGTGCGCATATATGTGCAGGTTCCTGCGGTGCCGCCCATTTGACGATGACAATTTTTGGAAACAGTGGGTCAAGGAGAACCCTGGTGAGGAATGCTCGGGAGGCAATTTTGGATACATAAGTTTCTGGATTGTTATACTCTTAGTGAGGACACACACGGCAGTGATTCTCGGGGAAATTTTAAATGCGAAGCATTTTCTAGCAAACTGCAGCAACTTTGAGCACATCCGTCCGTCCGTCCGTGTGACATTGTGCTCTCCTGGCCGTTAACATTACTGCATATTGAACATAAATGACAGGTCATAACATGAAAATCATGACATGCATGTCATGAGCGGCATGATTTACATGCCACAGTCTTGGTGCTCTCCTGGCTGTTTCGTTAATGGGATGTATACGAAAATTGGTATGCCATAACATGACTGCATGACGATCATAAATGGCAAGTCATAACATGAAAATCATGACATGCATGTTATGAGCGGCATGATTTGCATGCCACGCGTTTCATTAATGGGATGTGTACCAAAATTGCTATGGCACAACACGACTGCATGACGAACGTAAATGACAGGTCATAACATTAGAATCATGACATGTGTGTCATGAGCGGCATGGTTTGCATGCCACAGTCTTGGTGCTCTTGCGGCCATTTTGTTAACTTCACATGTACCAAAATCGGTATAGCGAGACAGCAATGCACATCCATTTTACGTTCCTGATGCGTGCTTAGCATTTCCATGATTCCTACTGCACGTGGGATCTGCCAATTTTTTTTTTTTTTTGTAGTTCATCAGTTTTGCTGTGCTGGTTCTGTCATTGTCATTTAGGAACTTTGCATTTCTCAGTGAACCTATTCTTTAGTAGCTTTAGGTCAAGGTAATCACAGCACTGATTTAGAGCATGAATCCTGCCTTGAGTACCCCCTCTCCTCCAAAAAGAAAAAAATGTTAAAGAGAAAGGCATTAATGAAGTTAATGCCTTTCCAGCTCAGCTTGGTTCCACTGATTTGAGCCATAGCCCTCCGATGCCTTGAAGGGGCCCTGTGACACTTTTCCTAGTAATTCAACCCGCTGCCTCTGTGGTGCCCTGTGAGCCTTGAAGGTATTCAAATAAATCAATAAAGGAATCCTCGAATGACATCGCCAGAGGAGTTCATTGCCCCTCAGATCACTTGCTGCAAAAATTTTTTTCAAGTCCTTTAGGTATCAGAGGAGTTAGAGTGTCAAGTTTTAGGGTAATTCTGCGATATTAACACGCTCACTCTCCTTCTGTTGTAG
Organism: Hyalomma asiaticum; assembly: GCA_013339685.2. Lineage (NCBI taxonomy): Eukaryota > Metazoa > Arthropoda > Arachnida > Ixodida > Ixodidae > Hyalomma > Hyalomma asiaticum. The sequence goes on from CM023482.1 coordinate 52,669,472, forward strand.
CGAGCATGCTGGAAGCTCTGCAGAGGGGGCCAAAAATAGGGCAAGAAGCCACACTAGCGCGTGCCATGACCTTGAACATTTCCTCTTCTCATTTTCTTCGAATATACTTATGCTTCTGCAGTGGTGACAAGCTTGCGACCAGAGTCATTGCAGGGTTGTGACATCAGCCCACGACATCCGTGATAACAGCTTCTGAGAATCAGACAGCGGTAGTTCTCAAACCTGTTTGGTAGTCTGTGAAACTCATGACGTGTTTTGTCGAAGGGAGAGCGAGTGCTTTCCAGGTGTATTTTGAAACCAAATTGCAGACTCCCTTCTGCATGTGGTGCAATAATATTTGGCTGACATGTTCACAGGAGTCTCCACGACTAAATGGCAACATTGTCTGGCCGTTTTTTAAAAGTGTTGCAGGGCCTCTTTAAAGAAGTCATTCATCGTAGTTTGTTTCTTAGCGACTGCGCATTGTGTTCGCTTCCTTCCCAACTACTCGAGGTAAACACCTCACTTTTCAAGCAACTGTGTTGCTTAGATGTTCATCAGCTTCAAGCGCCAAAAATTTTCTGTCCTATAATCCCCTCGTCCTGTAGTTCATCTTCTAGGGCACATGCAGAATTTTTCGTTCGAGGATTGCTCGCACCCCTCTTTGAAGGGGACTGTGTCTGGGTTGTATTTCTTCTAAATGGTGAAGAATTTATTCTGGGGAACTAAGAATGTTGCCTTTATTAACAGAGTGTCTCATTTTAGCCATGCCTTTTGTACGCAATGTTATTGACATGATGGACTTAGGGAAACCAACCAAACCATTTTCAAGTGTGTCTCACCTTTTCTTTGATTAACAATACCTGCCTGCATTCAACGGCTTGTCTGAAATGTTTAGAAACCTAAACGTAGCAGGTAGTCCGGAATGCAGAACTGATTTGTGCCCTCAACTTGTTTTACTTTCAGGACCAGAGGCACTCGCCATGGTAATGAAATGTGTCCTGCTTCGCCGAACTAAGGAACAGATGGGCAAGGACGGCAAGCCACTGGTGAGAGAAACTTACCTTCCTCCCACTTCTTGTCGTCTGCTTCTTCTCCTGCTTGCCTTTTTTTTTCTTTGCATGGTGCCCCTCTTTTCTGCATCTTTCTTGCTCAGTGAACTGACGTGTTGCGTTTTATCACATTACTGTGCAGTTAAACCTCCATATAATAAAGCCAGTAAAATCGGCAGTTTACTTTGTTATATTGAAACTTTGTTAAATTGAAACTCTGGCTTTTTTTAAATGTACAGTCGCTGAAGGTTTCCTCTTGATATGAAAATCCCGCAAGAATGTTTGATAAATGTGCTGTGAAAAATGTGTTTGATAAATGTCGAAATGGACATACGGCAATGATGACGTGGTAATGCACTGTCAAAACCTTCGTCACTGTGGCTGTACTTCATGGGTGAAGGTTAAAGAAATGCAGGCACATTGCACTGTGATAAGCAAGGCTATTGCACCCATTCTGCCACCGAGGTTTGCCATCAAAACCTCAGGCATTTCCAAAATCGGGGGGGTGAAGCCGACGTTACCATGTTCACCGAACCGCTAACTATCAGCTTATTATGATGTACATGCGGTGTCAAAAACTTCAGAACGCCACAATAGCAAAGAAAGATTCACTCGAGAACCGCACGAGTGCAAGGCAAGAGCTTGAATTATGACCCCTTGTTTCAGGGTGGCCACGTTTCAGGGACTCTGAAACCGGGGGAGCGGTTGCCCCCCTAACATTTCTCCAGAAGAGGCAGGGCCCCTCCCCCCCCCACACTTTTTGACTGTTTACACTGAAATCAAATTTTTGACAAAAATATTCAAACTGGTGTTTGTGTAGTCCAGTTGTTTCCTAAGCACTGGACCGCACAATCATGTGGGTTGCTAGGTCTGCGTGTTTTCAGTACTTCCAAATTTCCAATCATCCTTGAAGTGTGGACCAATGTAAAGGAAGCGAGGATACAAATATGTAAAATTTTATTACGGCTAAAATCAATTTAACATTATTAATTGGTGCCATTAAAGCTACTAATTAATGATATACAATATGTAGTGTAAATAAATAAGAATAGACAAATATTGAGAACAAATAAGTAATAAACACAACACACAAAAATGACAATACTTGACCTCCCCCCCCACTTCCAAAAATATTCCGGAGTCCCTGCCACATTTTCTGTCTTGCAACACTGTGCGCGTAGAATCAGTATTGTGTCACTGACTTCAGTTGCCACTGTGTGACTATGCATTGGTTCAACAGTTATTGTGAGCCACCTTTATCACAGAACACCTGCATAACTTTATGGAGTTCATAGCTGTGCAGCAGGTGATCACGAGCCCCTAAGATAAATGATAAAGGGGGTTCTGATACTTAGACCTTGATGCAGCAATGCACCTGCTGAAAAACATTATTTCAAGTAAAAGCACATTCTAATTGCCATTGATGGGAACGAATGCTGTTCTTCAAAAAGTCTAAAAATCGCGTCTTTCTCATTAGGAATTGTGATAAATGAGCCGCTCTATGTCCAGAAATAAGCAGCGACGCCTTTCTTTCTCGCTGATCGTGATCACATGACCTGTTACAAGCCCAGTTGGTGATGTGCATATGATTGCGATCTCTTGCAAGATAAGCTAGAGCCCCGAGTCTTTATCACCACTTCTGCGACTTCACGTGCATGTTGCTTGACGCTTGGCGATAATAAAGCAACAAATTGGCCGCTGACGTGTCACACGGGTAACGCAAAATACGGGACAATGCTGCTCACGGAGTGCGTAATACGATTCGCGGGGCCGTTTGCACACGCGCTCTCCGTCTCCCACTGCGCTTGATGGCGAGAAGGCGAGCAATAGGTCTCCCCCTTGCTTGCCTTCTCGCCACCAAGAGAAAAGAAGAAAAAGATTAAAAAAAGGAAAAAAGGATGTTAAATATTCTGCAAGACCAGGCTGCTCTATTCGAATGCAATGAAAGCGAGGCTCCTACATGACGGGCGGGCTCGTTGAGTCATCCTTGGAGTAATGTGCCTAAGTGAACGAATACATGGATACGGGAGTCAACTGGCGCGCGTGTGCACTGCATGGAAAAGAAAAGCGAACGACATGATCGATGGATGGTTAGAACAACTTTATTAGGGTCCATTAGGCCATGCTACTTTTCTAGCTTGAAGCGGGCCGCTCCCGCTTTGTGACAGAAAGGCACAGCCTTTCAGCCACTTCGTGGGCCCATTCGACTGCCCGTAGCTGCTGTTCTAGTGCGAGACTGCATAGAGCTGCGTCCCACCGCCCTTCAGTGTTGCCCTTGTCGCTGCATGACATGGAGCAGCGCCAGGGCATGTTACTGAGATCTATGGAGGTGTTGCATTTATCGCATGTTGTACACGTAAAGAAGTCCGGATATATCTTGCTGGTTAATGATGGATTAACAAAAAAGAAAAGATAGAAACCTACAGTAGTGAGTGGCACAGCACAAGCCACTGGGAACCCGATTTGAGGTTTGCGGGGAGAAGGAAAGGACACAGCTGCTGCACCAAGAATCGCGCCATCAGCTCGAGTGATGCAAGGGAGCCGAGAAGGAAGTGGGGCTTGCGCAGATGCATTCTCCGTCATGGTGTTTCGTTGGCAGCACTTGTGGAAGCGAGGTTGCCATGATGGCTGCTTGTGCGCCGTTCACAATTGCACTCCGTCGGTGGGGCAGCTGCGGGGGATGTTGCTCGCGCTAAAATTCGATATCTGGGGCGGAATTACTAGGTTGTTGGTAAAGGGGAATTCATCATATCAAGGGTGTCTTTGGCTGCCACATTGATGTACAGAGGTTACAAACACATGTTGTTCTATGGTGCTGCGGCGTGGAATGGAGTAAGACTGAAAGAAAACAATGAGGGAGCTCACAGCAAAATCTACAGCATTGGCTTGAATCTAGGCTGCCCTCGATTTCAGGCCGCAACCCAAAGTTCAAAAGGCCAAGAACGAAAAAAGAGAACACCGTTCCATTGGCACAAGATTCACCACTTTTTATTGGGTAAGCATACACTCCGTAGGCAACATACATGTAAAGTTTATTCGCCGTCGTTGTCATCGTCCGCAACACCACTGTCCTCTTTGTTGCTGTGTTCATCCCAGAGGGCATCATCCTCGATTTCGTCCATCGCGTTTAAAATACAACACTTTTTGAAGGCTCTAATGATTGTTTCATCTGAATTTCGTTTCATGTTGCAGCGATCCAGTTCGCCAGCTGGCCGAGCAAAGCATGCTTGATGTGCCCAGTTGAGGGGAGCTCATGTTCTTTTGACGTAAGCCAGTTGGTGTAGTGCTTGCGAAGCCTGTCCTTAAGGGGCTTATCAGTGGCGACGTCAAGCGGTTGTAGTTGGCTACTCATGCCACCATTGGTTGTGGCAGTGTCTGTCCCAGCATGAGAAAGTGTGGTCTTCACGCTGTCAGTCAGATGGCCACGGTACGAGTCGAGGACTAGAAGTTACTGCTTCCACAATGCGGCCCCTGGTCACTGTGCAAGCACTTCAGTCTGTTGTTAGTGCCATTGTCACACATTCTTTTCCTGGACACTGAACTCGTGTTGTGCTTGCAGGTTTGAGGTTTTCTCCGCGTGCAGAACAACCTCTCTCTTGAAGTACATGCTGTAGTGGCACCGCTTTGTTGGTGCTGTCCATCACTACTCAAGCACAGGTCACGCCGGTAACACAGGTGGTGCAGGCATTTCGCGAGCACGTGGTTAAGGCATGACGCTTGCAGAACTCTACCAACACGACTACACTGAACGATCGCTTCCAGAAAACCTCCAACTCCGTGCCTGCACCACCGTGTCATGCTAGAGGAAGAGACGAGATATTGTCAAAGTGCATGGAAATCACTGGCGCCGCAATCACGTCGCACGATCCATACTTGCCGGCATGAAAGCCTGCCGGTTCAATGGCCCTTGGTGCTTGAACGTTGGACTTGGAGATTTCGGGACAGTGGACAGTACGAAGCAGACAGCGCGGTTCACCTGTGTAGCCACGGGGACCACTCCTTCACTGCTGAGCCTGAACGACCACGTCACCGTGTAGCTACCATGTAATGTCGCAAAAATGAGCCTTGGTCGTGCATGGAGGACCACCTGCACATGGCATCCTGAGATTGGTGCATGGCAAGCCGTCATGCCACTAGCGTGGCCAGGCCAAGGGAGTGACATGCCCATAGAGCCAATGGGGACGTTTTTTGTTTTTTCGCGACAGTGGCGGCACCTGGGAGTCGCGGCAAGCGATTGGATTGCTAAATCTCTCTTGAGGCGAGCCAATCCAAAAGGGAGTCTAATATGGTAGCGCCATGGTGCTCGCGAGCTCGGATCGGTTGCTCGCACTACTTCAATCGCCGATTTCTGCATTCTGGTGACTAATTGCCGCAGCACTACTTTCCCGTGTAATTGCCTGTTTATTTACGTGGTGCGTGTGTTTGTAGCTGGATGAATTGTGGCGAGGGCCCCTCGCCTGCCCTCACGGCTGCCTTGCTTGTGAACATAGTAAGTACATAAATACCTGTTGTCTGCCGGAATGGTGTAGAAGTGCTCGCCGCTCCTGCCAGATGCATCACACGATTTCGTGCAGCAGAACACAAGCGCCATAATTGCTGCCAGTAGTTCACGCCTTCGCGTTTCTACAGCGCGCCCGCTGTCGTCGAGTCATCTGCTACGATCGTCTGCAGCGAACGAGCAAGCGTCGGCAGTGGCGGAGACGCGCCGAATCATGTTTGTAAAACTTTTATACAAAATGGTAATTTATAATGCTCGTGGCTGATAATAATTTAAATCAAGAACAAGTTTTTCTTTATTACTGTGGCCGAGTGGTTTACTTTTTATTAGGGTTAGCTAACTTTCATTTGCCACTGATACCAGGTTCGCTGCAATCGTTTCGACGGTGGCGCCATCTGATAGTGCGGACGCGCAACTCAACACATGCCACAGGCTTGGCCAGGCCTTTACGTATGTGGCAGCTGTGGTCAAATGATGGTACTTGAACCTAAACTGACATCCCCCCATTTGCACATTGATTTTTGAAAAAAAAAAAGAAACTTCGGCGCAGATTTGAAAAAATACAGTAGCTTACGCTGCCACTGTGTTGCATCTTCTGCGCAGGCCTGGCTTTTTTTTTTTAGCTGGCAGATAGTGGCCATGACATAACATTAGAGAGCGTGTGTGACAGTAGTGGCCCTTACTGGTGGTCGCGGCACTGTTCAAACAGCAAGTGGCCACAGATGCTGCACTGTTGTAATAGGTTGGAATTTATTTTTACATACGCTGTTGTGCATGGTACATTGCACTCAAAAATAAAAAAATATACAGTTACGAGCAAAAGTCTGAATACAATGGCACCAGCGAAATCTTTACATTCCAAGCAGCACAGCTCTGCAATGCGAAATTTCACCAGTGCAGTACATTGGTCGAACTGGTGCACTTTGGCTGAACCACTTGGTTTAAAGCAACTTACTCGGACTGCAAAGCAAAATAGCTATTTGTCGCACCTATCAGTCTCCAAAATTTTGCTCGCAACTGTACATATTGGTTGCAGAAATGCATGCGACCTACTTTTTGCGTCCAAACTAGAAGGGAAGCTCAGGGGAAGATGGAGGCTTGAATCGATGAACAGATTGCAAAATACGATGTGGAACAGGGAATGCTCAAGAAGGCAGTCACCGTCCTGACGAAGACAAGTCCACTTGTCGGAACGTTGACTCCAGCGACATTCCCTCTTCTACATGTCTTTTAACGATCTGTTAATCTACTTTTTACATATTAACATACAGCCACAAAAGTTTTGGAGAAAGGATGCATCTTATACACCAGAAAATATGCATGTACCGTATTTACTCGAATGTAACGCGACCACGATTGTAACGCGAGGGGTGACTTTTCAGTGCCGAAAAAAAAAAAGAACACGAATGTAACGCGAGTAATGCGGGGGTAAAAAAGTACCTTTATTTGCTGCACACGGTAGTGGCAAACACATCCCAGTTTCTAAATATAAAGTGACTTTTGTTGACTCGTCGCTTTCATCGCCATCATCGCCGGTGGTCGAGCCCTCTTTGTCACTTTCTTCCTCCCAGATGAGGTCATCCTCCGTGCCATTCATATCGTTCGATATACAGCACTTTTTAAACGCGCGAACTATCATGTCGTGCGGCAGGCCGTACCAAGCGGCGGGCACCCACTCGGCAATCTTCGCGGCGCTAGGTCGCTTTATCCTACCCGTAGGTGTCAAAGCCCGATCTCGCATCCATTCTCCGTACAGCTGCCGCATTCTATCCTTAAATGGTTTGTTCAGGCAGACGTCTAATGGCTGCAGCACGGACGTCATACCTCCGGGAATAACAGCGAGCTGCGTTTGAGTTTCCCGCATCAGCTTCTTCACTTCGGGCGTCAAGTGACCGCGAAATGAGTCGAGAACTAGGATGGAGGCGGGGTGGAGGAGCGCACCTGGCCGTCGGCACCACACAGTCTTGACCCAGTCAAGCATAAGCGGAGTGTCCATCCAACCTTTTTCTTGGCAGTGGACAATCACATCCCTGGGGAACAGCTCCTTCGGGATGGTTTTGCGCCGGAAAATGATGTATGGCGGCAACTTGCGCCCATCCGCCAAGCAGGCTAGCATCATGGTTAGCCGCGTCTTCTCGTTGCCTGTTGTCCTTATGCGAACTTGGGGGGCACCTGTTTCGCTGACAGTCCTTGACATAGGCATGTCCAAGAAAACGGGAGTCTGGTCCGCGTTGCCAATGTGCCCCAACAGCATTTGCGACGAGCGGCGCAGGTCGAGCACATAGCGCTGAAACTCCACTAGCTTCGCTTCGCAATCTGCTGGTAGCTTCTGCCTTATCGATGTTGTTCGCCGGAGGGAAAATCCATTTCTTCGCATGAACTTTTGTGCCCATCCACGTGAAGCCTTAAAGTTCTCCCGCGGGATCCCTGTCTCTCGAGCTACGTCTCGGGCTTTCCATTGAATCAGCTCAACGCTGACCCCCAATAGGCGATTTCGCTGCTCAATCACAAACTCCGCCACATTTTTTTCGAGTTCTGTGTGACGGCCACAACGAGGTCCACGAAAGCCTTTTCGGCCGGGCTCACACTTGAAGGGCGCTTCACGCTGGAGCCTCCACCCACGGATAGTAGATTCCGCCACATCTAGCCGTCGAGCCGTGGCTGAGTTCCCGATTTCGTCAGCCATCAGTATTGCACTTCTCTTAAAGCCGGCATCGTACTGAACTCGTCGCGCTGCCATTTGCTCGAGCCAAAGTCACGGAAGCACAAAGGGAATGAACCGCCCGCAAAACACGTCACGAACAATAGGATTGGATTGGATTCGATGTTGCCAGCGTGCATATGTTGCCAGCACAAGGTTGAAAGATCGCTAGGTTTGTCGTGGCCATTTTAAGGAGCCAGTGGGGCGGCACCGCCAAGGCACCAATTTGAGGTGCTTCGATTATAACGCGGATCCCCAAATCACTTCAGAGAAATTTTGAAAAAAACTCGCGTTACATTCGAGTAAATACGGTACTCTTGCTCCCTGAGACGTGTACTCGCATAAAAGCTTGCTTACTTTTTTCTCTGGACCAATTTGCAGGTGCCGCTGCCGAAAAAGAACATTGTCCTTCACAAGCTGTCTCTCGAGGGAACCGAGGCAAAGGTGTACAAGGAACTGGACGAGTGGTCTAGGTATTTTCCAAATGTTTGTATTGCATTGCTTCCTTTTTGCAGAGACTATTAGTTACGGTCAGTGTTGTAGTCTTGTATTTGTGGAAGTCGTGCTCTTTCCCTGTGATGTATTGCGAAAAACACTTGTCGTTTGTGGTAGCGGCAGCTGAACACAATAACAAATACGAAAGCAGGTGATGAAAGCACACGTTGAATGCATTCGATTTACCAGCTTCCAGGCCAGTCCGTTGGCGGCCTGCGGACGTCTCGCTGACACACACGACGCCATCGTCTCGTGCTTCAAAAGTCCCCGTGGTGTACCTGGCCTGCCAGTTGCTTGAACTGTTTTGTCTGGGTGGCCTCAGCCTGCATGCGGGCTGCTTCCTACATGAAAAACAGTCATGCATCTGAACGGTCCTAGACCTGTGGGCGGGGATTGTAGGAGGTCCCTGTAGACAATGAATGCACCTCAGGTGTCTTCGGCCATCTGGAGCCATCCAGGACTTGTAACACGAATACGCTTATTGTGTTCGATTTTGCCACTTTTGCTTGATTGTGTGCAGAAACACACACAGTTGTTTGGACACCGACTCGCGGAGCACAGACACATGCTGTCACACAGTCAGAGTTCTTTGCTTATAAAAACACTGTTTTCTTGTAAGCGGAAATAACTTCTCCCTTCTACACTCGTTGCTTCAAAAATGCTCTCAGGTCAAGTGGGCCCGAGAAGTACAGGGACCCTGTGACTGGGCGGGAGCTGTACCGCAACACGGGTTCTCGGCGCTTTGTCATGCTCATCCGGCTCCAACAGGCCTGCTCTCATCTGGCTCTGCTCAAAAAGGTGCGTGTTGCACAAAGGAAAAGGCAGCAGTGGGCTACTCTAAGACTACATACCCTGGTGTATGTAATGTGAACAATTTTGCGTGCAAATTTAAAAAAAAATGAAAAGCCATGCTCTTCAATTTTTTTTTCAATTTTTAAGATGCGGGCAAGTGAAACTTGGTGAGTGCAAGCACGTCTCTTTTTCTTTCTTTCTCTTGCTGTCTTCCCTTCCCTCTTTCTGTTTCCTTTGTTCCTTTCTTTCATTTTTTTCTTTCTTATCCTTCCTTCATTCTTTGGAGGAAACTCAAACGGATTCATACGGCCCAGGCACGTGAACATCTTCGTTTGCCAAGCGTGCACTGAAGGGTGTGCACATGTTACAGGCATGAGGCATGCGCTGCATTTCCTTCTTCATGCATGTAAAATAGTACCACTTTAAAATGCCCATATGACAATCAGCATGGTGGTCTTGCAACCCAGAGGTTGTTCATTTGAATCCGCACGCCGACGACCAATTTTTGCTGTCGTGCAGCTTGAGTTTAGTTTTTGCGTGTCGATGATGACAGTGCGGGCTAGCCTAAAAGAGCTTCGCTTGAAAAAAAAAAATCTAAATCCTAGAGCCCTCTGTTACAGCGTCTCTCATACGCTTCAGCTGCTTGGGGCATTAAACCCTGTTATTGGACTTGGCGATTTCTATCTTGACTTCAGTTGCTAAAGCAGAAGTATGTCTCAAGCATTTAAAGGGACACAGTTGACTACAGCATTGAAGAGGCGGCATTGTCCTTCACCTATCGAGAGAGGAATAAGAGTTTCAGATCAGGCATGTCTGTGTTCATGTGTGTGAACCATATTTTTACAGCACTAGACATTATGTCTCTTGGTCAGCACCCTAGATCCTCTTCTGGGTTGGAGTTTTTCCATAAAGAAAAAAAACCTCTGTAAAAAAAAAAGTAAAACCATATAAAAAAAACATAATGTTTAGAGCTGTATGAGGCAGATGCGATAACACAGCGTGCATTTAGTACAGAAAATAGTCGCTTAAGCATCAGCATAACGAGCAAAAACACACCACACTGGATATGAGGGTATAGGCCTGGGATGTGCTCGTGTGAGCTACACATAAAAAAAAAAAGAAAGAAAGAAAAATAAATAAGGAAGGAAGTCATGTGTGGCTCATAGCCGCATTGGATATGACAGTATGAGCCTGCATGGTCAGCCAGAAGGCTGCCCAGTCAATCAAAAAAAAAGTGCACCTCAGTCAACAAGGCATGCACTAAACTCTAGGGGCTACTGCTACTCAAGACACTTGAATGAACATGAAGGTTGCCTTTGCAAATAATATTGAGAATTGTTATTGACATTGAAGGGTAGTATGAACAGCAGATGGAAATGTCTGTTGTTTATACTACTACGCAGTGCCAATATGTGTGAGTTCTTTATCTTGCAGAAAGTGCTAGACGATGCATCTGTGGACACGGATGAGCTCCTGTCGGCTGGCATGGCGGGACTTCAGCTGTCAGATGATTCGGTCGCGGGCGATGACTGCCTGAATGCGTTGAACCTGGACAAGTACGCCAGTGCACGAGAATTCGACTCTGCCTACGTCAGCTGCAAGGTTCGTCGTTTACAGTCGGTCTCCTTGTGCATATGAGTGGATCCTTTAGAACAGTGCAAAAGCCAGGTAGATAAAAAAAACAATCAGAATTATTTTATAGTATATCTTTTAGCATAAATACAGTCGAACCCAATTATAATGATCCCAGATAAAATGATTTATCACTTATAACGACCATATTTCGGTGCAGTTATGATTTTTCTATACTACCCATTGAAACTGATTCCAGATATAGCGAACATGCTTCAAAGCCTTCTACTTTTACAACGAACACTTCCGACTTATTCACGGTAACAATATGGCGCATACGAAGCAGTAAAAGAGTTGATACAAACTTCAACTTAAACGGCGAGAGAGACGCTTGCTCACACGTGCCCCTCAAATTTTCGCAACGAAGACATCCTAGATCGGTGTGCACGGCACACAGACTTTGGATGCTACAAGCGAGGTCGCTCACTTCGTAGGCATTTCTCTAGAGGCAGTATGGCTGAGGGAGCTTTGCAGTGGTATACGGAATGCCTTGGATGTTAAAACAACGACCGGCAGCTCCGTGGAAGAGGCAATGTCTGCAAAACTGTCGCCGGTGTCGATCTTCACGCCACCCGAGTCGACGCGAATGCAGCGCTGCATGGTAAAAAAGCATAGAGTTACAGCCCGTAGGGAGCACATACAGTAACTCTAATCAGGTCTGTTATTTCATTATCTGATGGTACAATAGGCCAGTTGTTCTTAAACATGGATGTGTCGGGGTTACTTTGTGGTATAGCAGAATCATTGCAGAGACAGAAAAGTGGCTGAGGTGGGGGAGCGTAAATATTAGCTAGGGCCCTGCAAGTAGTAACACGTTGATGTGGAAGGAATTCGGATCTTAATGTTCAAATCTGAATGAAATTAGACATTGTTGTAACCACTCCACGTTAAATCACAGGCAGAATGTACTGCTAAACATGGGCAGAAAGAAAGGCAATTTGGTTGCCCTGCTATTGCACTCCTGCAACGTCATTCTTAAAGAAAGGGATAGCGGAGTCCCAAAGAATGGTCCAGCAAAGAATTGCCCAGATTATGCTGGTTAATTTCTTTAATAATCAAATCGGTAATAATTGCTGAAATGAGCTACAAGCTCACCCGACAATTTCCAGATGCGTGGGCCAACTTCAGCACATGAGCATTAACATCGCCGCAATGCACAAGTGTTATGTGCGGCGAAGCATGCTTTTTGTGGGAACTCCTCACGGGATGTAGGACACTTTATTACAAACTCCGAATAGTTCGAACAATAACAGTCAGGTGCAAATGAAATAAAATAGCCGACACAATTTGAAAACTTTTTGACAGTTTAAATATTCGCTGACCCCTAAAATTAAGTGTATAGTGCAAAATGGGCGGCGACAAAGACCAGCCGAGAGCAGTCTTTTCTGGATAGCTGCTGCAGTTGCAGGAACAGGTCACGTAACTGCTGGGGACCCTTAGAAGTTGTGGTGAACTAGGCTGTTTGGTACATGACTCTTATGTGAACGAAGGCCGCTTATGATGGGACAGTGCAGGTAGCACTGTGTCATTCGTTCTTGCACTGTCTCTCTTTAGTGCTGTTTGCTCACGCCAGAATGTTAGAGAATCAATGTTAAACTTACATGCTAGCCAAAACTAATGCATCTGTGTGTGTGTGCATGCGTGCATGCATTCACGGGGATCTATACAGCACGCCGTCCCGCCCCGCCACGGTGGTCTAGTGGCTAAGGTACTCGGCTGCTGATCCGAGGGTCGCCGGATCGAATCCCGGCCGCGGCGGCTGCATTTCGACGAAGGCGAAATGTTGAGGCCCGTGTACTGTGCGATGTCAGTGCACGTTGAAGAACCCCAGGTGGTCGAAATTTCCGGAGCCCTCCACTACGGCGTCTCTCATAATCAGAACTGGTTTTGAGACGTAAAACCCCACAAAACAACAAGCACGCCGTCCCACCTAGCAAGATAATGCTAGGTGGGACGGCGAAAAAATCTCTTCACTGTTGAAAACCAGACATTAGAATTTATACAAGAATACATGTATCTAGGACAACTACTGACAGGGAAACCCACCCATATTAAATGTCGTGTATATAGGGCAGACTGGAAGATGCTTTAATGTCAGGGCGAATGGGTATTCCTTGTCAATCAAGAATAGCTCTGGTGGTTACCTAGCTGAACACTGCAAAAGGTGTGGGTGCGTACCAGAGTTTGTGCGTACCGCATTCCTTAAAGGGGCACTGATACCAAAATTTCGCTGCTAAGATAGCCTGCAAGATCGATTTTCGTGGACATACAGATGTCATCTACCAAATCTCAATGGCGAACACAGCTCCGAAGGTAATTTAAATGAATATTGAAGTTCGCATGCGCAATCGAGCGCTAGACGCCGTACATCGCGACATCGACAGCAGCAAAGGTGACCTGAAGGGGACCCCCAACTTCCGCGACGTCACCACGGCAGCCAAGCTCCGACAGTGCAGCTAGCAATGATGACGTCATAGCCGCCATTGCTAATTCGCTGCGGCTGCGTTAGTAGACATGCCGGCGACGCCAGACCTCAAGAAAATAGTTGCCACCCAACAACGATGACAGCAACAGCGACAACAATGCGCAGGACGTGCGACAGGCGAAAGAAAACAAGCACGCGGCGGTTGTCGTGCGGAAGTGCGTCACAGTTATGTGTGCTCACGTGTCCGAACTCGTCTACTCCATTGCGAGCGCTAGATGGCGCCAGTTTCACCGGGCACCTTGTCGTTTTTTGAGCTCTCCCAAACCAAAACTGAAACTAGTGGGTAATAAATAGGCCGTAAATAATTATCTGACGCGCGCTGGAGCAAATGATGTGCCATGTTATGGCTAACAGGTCCCCAGCTACGTATTGCAGCGAAAAAACAGCAGACGAAAATTTTGGTGTCAGTGCCCCTTTAAGCACTCAGGTGATCGATATGAAAAGCAAATACCGTATTTACTCGCATAATGGCCCCACTCACGTAATGATCGCACCCCTAAATTTTGTCGTCAAAATTCGATCTTCTTTTCCCCCGCGCAATGATCGCACTCCGAACTTGCCGCAGCGATATGTCGTGTGCCAAGTGTAGCTGACGGTCATCGTGTTTACCATCTGTCGAACGTTACGTAAATAACTCTTCAAGACTCATCAAGTGAACTGCACGCACCAAGCAGATGCCTAATTTTTGCTCACTCTTGGCAGAAACATGCCGTATTAGGATAGCAGTAGAGGCAAATGCCATAGTTTTCACCCCGCCAACAGCTTCAAGAAGACAGGCATATCTAGCGCGCTCGACGGAACGGAAGATAACCTTCTGTGGGACTGCGATGACACTGCCGGTTCCGACAGGGAATCGAGCGGCGACGACACTGACGCCAGTGACGCTTCAGACTCTGAATGAAAGTTAGGGGGTCAGTGCATGAAAAAATCAAAGGGCAATATGCGATGCATGTAGTTCCTGCGTAATGTGTGCGTTTATTACAAAGGAAAGCCTTACTCTACGTTTATTTTTGGTTATGTTCATGATAGCTATTGTAAGAATTCTGATACGCGACTTGTTTGCGTTCTCGGTGCTCAAAATATATATATTTCGCGGAAAATTTACCCCACGTAATGATCGCACCCCGAAATTTGCGTCAAATTTTTTTTTTAAAGGTGCGATCATTAAGCGAGTAAATACGGTAGTTGAAGCGTACCACATCCTTAAGTTTAGTGAAAAGTTTGTCAGTGCGTCCTCTGCTGCACTTTCTGAGAATGAAGTTGCTTTTATGGAAGGTTGTGTGTAGTGTCTTTTTACCATCTTTGCATTTTTCTTGTTATTTTTTAATCGTTTTTATCTTTCTTGATGCAGCTTTTTGCTTTTCTTTCATTGTTTCCCATTGCTGTTTGGTTGCTCATTTTCCCATACTTCATGTGTTTCTTGTGCATTGTTGCTTAAGCATTGTTGTTTTTTATTGTTAGATTTCTACAATTGTTCTTGACGCAGCTTCCTTGTTGTTTAATAATTGTTAGTGGCTTTCCTTTTTGTTATTTTTTTCTTTTTGGACGATTTGGGAATGTTCACGTGTGCACCGGTTTTGAATGGGAAAGTGACATGGTGTGTGATATTCCGGTCGTTTTCTTCGCCTTGAGTTGCTTTACTGCAGTATCTGCTTGGGTGTGCGGACATGACATGGTGTTCCCGGGGACATTTGGCACTTATCGGGTGGCTCTATCACGACTGTGACTGCCTATGCCAGTGTCACGAGTGTGTGGGAGAGATCTCGGAAGCGCTTGCTTCGATGGATCGAGAGAGCGACGCTGGCAGCGTTCACAAAACAAAACGTTACTTTATGCACATGCACACTAAAACATGAAAAACATGGGAAAAACACAATTCGCACACAAAAAAGGAAGAAGAGTTAAGTGAACAAGCCGAACAGCCAAATTCATGAAAACACAAAGTTCCTCCGCGTTGGGCGCAGTCCCAGTGGGAGTGCGCCAACAATGGGCCTCGCGTTCACATCCATGGTAGCTGCTCAAAGCTCAAATTGGACGCTCTTACGTTGGCTGCGGTGCGGGTTCGGAAACAGTGTCCTCTCGGCGGTGTCGCGTCCACGTAGCCTTCGTCGACAAACGGCAGAGTCCGTCAATCTCCGCCGCCTTCCTTCCCGGATGACGTGGCAGTCGCCGGCTCCCTGCTAGGCCTAGCTGCAGCCTCAGCCTCTCCTTTGAAGTGATGTCCGGTCTCTAAAGTGACCTGGCCCTCTGCTGTGATTGCTCTGCCAGTCGTCCCGTTCTGTCGGCGAAGGTGGAGTGCTGCGGGTATACCGGGAACTGCTGCAGTTTGGCCGCTGCCACTCCAAAGTTCACGCTCGACCGTAAGCCTGGTCGATGGCCACCCCGAGCCCGGCACCCTCGTCTCCTTGTCACCAGTCCGTAGCTGGCAGGTCAACCTTTGTCGACCGGTGGCACGCAGAGAATCCCAGCTCAACCTTTTCTAACACTGATCGCTGCTCGGGTTGCGTGCCACGAGCCCACTGTCCACCAATTATATGCATCTACGTGTCTACAGTGCATGCTTTTCCGCACCACTTTGCCGATCGCTCTTTTCCGCCGCGTGGCCTGTGTTTTGGGCCCCTTTACTCACGACAGCCAGTAGTGCGTATAACAATGTCGTATTGCTTAACTAAACATCAGTTGAAAGTTGAGCGCCTGTCCTGTGTCCCTCCTGCTTCTTTGCGTCGTTTCTTTAGCCCTCTGTTTTTTCCGTTTAAAGAAATCCATTGTAGAATAAGCATGGGATGGCATGCATACGGGAGACATTCCCAACTCCTGAACAGAAACTTACCAATATCACTCAAGGCAAAATTTTATAACTACTGCATTTTGCCAGTACTGACATAAGGGACAGAAACTTGGAAAATCACAAAGAAGCTTGAAGTAGTTAAGAACCATACAGCGGGCGATGGAACGAAGAATAAATGTTACACTAAGAGATAGAAAGACAGCTCAGTGGGTCAGGGAACACAGAGGTAGCCGACATAATAATCAATGTTAAGAAGAAAAAGTGGACTTGGGCAGGCCACGTGATGAAAGGGCTAGATAACTGATGGACAGCTAGAATGGCGGAAGGGATACTAAGAGAGTGTAAGCATAGCTGTGGGTGACAGATAGCAAGATGGGCTGATGAAATTGAGAAATTCACAGGCATCGAACGGAATCAGCTCGCATAGGGCAGGAAAGGATGGAGAACATTGGGAGAAGCCTTTGTCCTGCAGTGGACATAAGATAGGCTGATGATGAGGACAGACATTCCAACATGTAAATAATGTTTGAACTAGTGCAAATAAAACTAGGCCTTATGTGATGGACATAGTCACTTTTTGTGCTTCTAACTTTAAGATTATTTTGACTAAGTCTGCAAGACTTACATCTGGGACGGCAGCAAGTTATTACACGGGTAGTATGCCAGGGGTTTACTTTGGCACGTACTAACATGTCCTTAATGTTTCTGTTACGGCAGTAGGTAACTCTTGGTATTTTGGGAAACACTTTTCTAGGGTGCCCGTTGCTTGTTAGTATTGTGTACGATTGTGAGTGTTGAAGTATCAGCCCTGTTCATCCAGCCAACACTTCTTGTGAACTTATGATAGCATGTCAATACTAGATCCACCATCCTGACACACTAATATGACCACTTCATCAATCTCTAATCTAGGAAGTTGTCCTTGACACTGTTACATTGTTTGATAAACACTAAACTTGGTTCTCCTTGCACACTGAGTGCATCCTCACAGCTTGCATCATGTCCTGCTGATTGTATGTTGACTATGTCACAACCAATCAGGAATTGGGGCCTCTGTGCACTGCTTATGTGCACAGCAGCAGTGTCTTTCCTTCTGAAAAGTGCACTCCAAATTGATGGGATATATATTAATATGCCTAGAGGCATTATGGTATAAAGCATTGAATATGACATGTTACCGTACGTTATAAAGTCCAACCTACCGACACTTTTCCTTTGTGTGGGAGAGCACTACTGATACTTTTAATGGCATTGAAATTTACATGTTGCCACCACTATGTATTCTCAGAGCTCCCTGAGTATGTGTGTTTCTTTTGTCGCAACATGTATTGGGTGCGGTACATGTTTACATAGCCTTAACAGTTAAGCCCAGCATTCTGCACAGTTCAGCCTGATCATTGTGGCTACATAGTACGCCCTTGTGCAACAATTTTCTCTAACTAAGCAACACCTTAGCGGCATGCTGCTTGGTTGCACTTTAATTCTGAAGAAATAATTGAGCTTTCCAGTCAGTCATGAGAGTCCTAGCAGTGAGAAGGGTATCCAGCAGTGAGAAGGGTATCCTGCGAAGCTGACAGTGTGCCACCTTTGCATTGAACAAATTTTTTATCAAATGGACAGCTTCTTTCCTTCTTTCTTTCTTTCTTTCTTTCTCTCTTTTTCTTTTTTTATTTGTAAATCTGGCGATATTTTCTTGCACCTTTCTGCTACAAATAGTAGATGTCAAGTTCTTTTTGATGGCCATTATTCCATCATCTATACTTCCAGAGAACTGATTCGTCATAAGGTTGGTCAAGTTCTTTTTGATGGCCATTATTCCATCATCTATACTTCCAGAGAACTGATTCGCCATAAGGTTGTCATTGCATCTCCTGTATGACAGCTGTTCGGTCGTTTTTCTCGCCTGAGTTTTCGTGACTGCAGCTTGCCTTGCAACCATATATTTAGATCCGTAATTTTTATCATACTTCCCTCCATGCTTGCAGATCAAGATGCTGCTTGACATGCTAGTGAAGGTGCGGGAAGAATCAAACAACCAGGATAAAAGGTGAGGTCAGGATTGTCTTCTTTTTTTTTTTTCATTTTGTTTTGTTGCTGGTCTAGTCTTTAGTTATAATGGCCTGCTTTTGCAGATGACCCAGGTATGTTTGCTCTAAATTGTCAAGATGCATGCATGCAGCAGACTCAGCACTGCTAGTAGTGCCTATGTGAATACCACTTCCACACAATAATATTGCCACAGTGTTTCATTTTGGTAAGGTACTACAGTAAAAACCTCGTTATAATGAAGTTTATGGGGGAGCAGTAGTTACTTCGTTATAACTGTTAGTTCGTTATAACCAATATCAATTTCACCTGTAGGAATTTCAAGGGGAATTGCAATTGCTTCGTTATATCCAATAGTTCGTTATATCTAGGTTCATTATAACGAAGTTCTGCTGTAGTTGTGACATAGCAGTAATACATGAATAGAACACATCAGGCCTTCGACAAGGTAAAAAGCAGGAAAGGACAGAGAAAAGAAATGGAACACGTGATAAGTGCAATGTAACATCACTAAAAAATAAAAATAAAGAATAATTTTATTTCCTTTAGTACACTAACAACTATGCGCAGCTTGAAATTATACAGTTAACTAAAGTTCTGATACCGCAGTGGTATTTACCAAACATAAAAACAATACGAAAGAAACAAATGCAAAACAACAAAATAAACACTAAGACGAGAACATACAGTCCTAGATGCACGAAAGATACAAGTATCAAAAGTGTAAACAAAATGGCGCGTTGCTTACGCACAAGAAAAGGAACCGACGAGGTAGGCACATTCTTTGCGTACATAATTATACACACTTTCGAATCTAATGCTCACCCTATGTTCACGTAGTGACACTGCAGCTGACTCGTCTGGTGGGAGTCTGTTGCCGACGCTACAAATCCGGTTTTGGTTTAGCACTTGACTGCAAAGCACGGGCCGTCTTTGGCCTCATTTTAGTGGTAAGAAAGTGCACGTTGGGTTCAAATATGTATGGTACTGTGATGTTTGCTTTAAGGTGGTTAACTGCAAATTTTATTAGCTAGGCTGCCTTAATTAGTTAACGTTACTCACAGTTTGTAGGTGCTAGCTGCAATCTGTCTAGCAAGTATCATCTACCTCTTTGAGTAATGCAGTTATAGAGTCGTGGTATGTGCAACAGGAGCTTTTCAACAGCTCTCTTCACTAGCTCCAAGGACTCTTTTGTGTCGAAGTGGGCCACCACTGTGTACAACCTCAAAACACTATAGAGTGGGCAGTTCAACTGGCCCAAGAGGCAAGGCCTTGAAGTCCCCTTGTGGTAAACTAGGGCCCTTGTCCCTAAACTTTGCCAGACATGAATAAAGTTGTCTCTGTCCATTTCCTTGAAATAGCAGCACGATCTGGTGTACTACTGTATGTCACTGGTGTTGTGGTATGTCACGCAGCGTGGTGGTGTCTCGATGGACTTCACTCCTGTCACTGGTGCGCCGACACCTGGAGCAGCGGGGCATCCCCTCTGTCACCATCCAGGGCAGTGTTCCCGGTCAGCAGAGGGCTTCCTACGTGGCCAAATTCAATGAGCAGCAGGGGGGACCCACGGTGAGTTGCCCAGTCGGCTGTCCTTCACTTAAATTAAGAAACCGCAGATCTGTGCAACCCAGTCAACAGAGCTCGACTGTGGAGATCTGTGGTTTCTTAAGGGAGTGTATTTTGCAAAAATAAACCAGTCGTTAGAAAGTGCTCGTCCTTGCGTGTTTCTTGCTTCGTTCCTGTTTTGTGCACGCGAAATGCCAAGATGAATCGGTTCCTACTATGCCAACTCACCGCAAAATATCATTGCTCTTTTCTCTCGTAAGCAGTGTCAACTTTCATAATCTGCTTGCCCATGTGCAGGTAATGCTGCTGTCCCTTGAAGCGGGTGGTGTGGGCCTCAACCTGGTCGGCGGCAATCACATGTTTGTGCTCGACGTGCACTGGTGAGTAGGACACATGCTGAAAGGGTGGTGATGGCTTAACGAGAGGTGGAATGTACTTTAAAGGCCAACTACACTGGAATTTGGTTTTGGCTAAATCAACTTTGTAAACAAGTTATGCACATGCCATTGATGTAGTGTTAGAAAAGGAGTTGGGATAGTAATTGTATGATTTTGTTATTGTCGTCTCCTGAACATCACCTATGAAGATAGTAAAGTTAAACCTGCTTATAATGAACCTCAATATAACGAAGCTTTTTATTCTCTGCCGCAACTCCATAGAAAAACATGTATCTGTAACCTCTATGTAATAAACTGTCATAGGGAAACAACCTTGATGTAACAACTTCCCCCCTAGCAACCACCTAGTAATTTCGCCCCAAATACCGAATTTTAGCACCAACAGTGGCCGGATCCATTCCCGCGGCTACCCCACCAACAGGGGAGCACAAAGTGATGTCATTGCGAATGGTGCGCACAGCAAACACCGCGGCAACCTCACTTCCACAGAGTGAAACGCGAAGAGGGAGGACGCTTGTGTGCATGGGCCCCGCTTCCTTCTCAACCCCCCTGCGTCACTCGAGCTGTCGATGCAGTTCTCGTCGCCACAGTTGTGTCCTTTCCTTTTCGCGCCAGACCTCGTATCGAGTTCATAGCGGCTTGCACGCTGGCAGCCCCACCACTCACTACTGTAGCTTTCCGTGTCTGTTTTCTTTGTTGAGCCGTGATTCCGTCCACATTTTTCTTTTCTTTTTTCCACGCGGTGCACATGCGTGCAAGTTCACACCCGTATCCCCGCATTCGGTCACTTAGGTATATCATTGCAAGGATGAGTGCTTCAATGGAGAAACAGGCTGCCCGTCAAGCAAGAGCTTGGCTTCCATCGCACGCAAACAGCCCCGACTATGTGCTATGTGCAGTATTGCGGTATCTTTCGTTGCTTTTTTTTGCGGGCGACCGTGCTGTCCCGGCTGAACAGATGTCGGATGGGGCACTGGTGGACGGTGTCCAGTATCACGGTGATGGCAACGAATCTTTGGAGGTCAATTCGAGATATACCTTCCACATTTTTGCCACGAAATAAATGTTCTGGAATAGGTATACCTCCAGTTGCCCCTTTATTTCATTTGCATGTTTCTTAGATTTTCTGTCAAAACTGGATATAAGGAAAACCTCTTTATAATAAAGATTTTTGAGCATTTGTCAATTTTGTTATATCCAGGTTTAACTGTATGTGCACCCTCTTGTGAGTGGCTGTGAAGCAAGTTTAAACGCATCAGTCAAAGCAGTAGGGCAGGGCTAGGCGTTTGCTAGGATCTCATATTCATTTCAGCAGTGCAGATTTGAAGAACACTTGTACAAAGGAAGACAAATTAGAATGAATGAGTACTATTTGTGTAGACGAGACATTTACCACTAGAGAGTACCCACTGATGCAAGGTGCTGCAACTGTGCCAAGAGAGACAAGCTGATACATTCTGCGCAGAAGAGCCGCTTTTCGTGCTGATTGCACCATGGCTGTACGATGGCCCACTGGGGCGACCTTCACTGGTTGAACCTGCGCAGTTTCACTGCAGGCGGTATTGTAATGTATTCCAAAACTGAAACTGCATCGTTAAGTCTCCAAGTGAAGCCGATTTTCAGCCGCTGTTAGTGGCTTGGGCACATGCACGTGGCTTTCTGGTGTTGCGTGGTGCCGGCATGGTGTGGCGTGGTGCATGGTTATTGGCTCATCTTAGTGTGTCAACCGCCAAAGACCGTGAAAACTGCCAGTTTGCTAACCGTTGTGGCTTAGCAAACTAGTGAAAACTAAAGTGCTCATTGCTCGTAGTTAAGTGCGTACCCTGCGTAGCTGACACCTATGGCTTCGTGTTCTCAAAAACGAATGTAACGCTTGGAAAATTCATCTGTGCCAGTCGTATGTAGCATTTCCTTTGTGTAAAGCTTCACAATGTATTGCTGTTTATGATTAATTTCTTGCTATTACTGATGCAAAACGTTCCTTTTATTATTGTTGACCGCAATCATTGTGGATATCACCGTTTATCATTAGGTTGACAAGCTACAGTGCCAAAGAATCAAAATCGAAGAGAGGAACATGTGGCGTGACCCGTTAGAAAGCGACCGCATTTAGAGCATTATTGCACAACCATACCGTGTTAATTCATTCGCGCTTGCCTCATGACATGTGGCAGTCACCATGCATCGAAAGTGAGTGCAATGGGATGACACAAACTAATTCGACTGTGTCACCGCTGTTTGATTGATGTATGTAAGAAGTAGCATCAGTGCCATTTTGTGCTTAATTATGCTGCTCGACAAGTTATTTTAAGTGCTCTTTAATTGGAACTTACCTACCTGTGAACATCAATTTGTCAGTTTTTCATGGTTATGCTAATGTGACAGTAGTGTAATACTACCATTTCATATTCGTTCGTGTGACTGCGCAATAAAGTTGTTTTGCTATTTGGAAACAAATCTATGCTTATTATGGTCATGTAATCCAAGTAGTGTGCAGTGTTGCTATTCCTTGGATTATCTAATTTTAATTGAGTTACACTCTTCTGACACTGTGCCATTACATGGCAGAACGTTGGAAGAAAACACGCCAGCAGAATGTGAATATGTGAAATGGCACAATACGACATGTGCACTCTAAAAGGAGCGAGTGCTCGTGCGGTATTCTTGTCCGACAACAATAACTGTCATCTTCCCTGCTTGCGTTTCCTTTTTTGAACACTCGGCAACTCGGCGGTCAGAACTTTGCAGTCAAGAATGCCATGTCACGTGATGGCATGCACACCATTAGTGACTGGGAGATATTGGGTGCAATTTGCTAACGCATAACGCTCTAGCTGGATGGCGGTTATGATTGTGGATGTGAAGGGCTCGCCAAAACGTCCGATTTCTTAAAAATAAAACATGCGTTTTATGTTCGGCGTTCTTTTGTACTGAAGGGACGAGTGACACGGCGCAGTGGTGAAGCACTATTCATTGCCATTGCTAAGGCAGCCGCCATGTCAGGATGGTGACCAAAAGTGGTGTTTCTTATAATACCTTTCCAGTAGGAAAGCATCCGAGGCCCTATTCACAAATGGAGCGCAGCCACACGCTGTTTTTATTATTATTTTTTTCTCGCATGCAATGCGCAGATTTATGCCTTCCAGCTCTGCAGGTGGGACTGCTCCAAGTCATAGGTTCCTTGCTACGAGCCAAAAAATGTTCTCCTTCAGGGGCACAAACTCCTGCTCCAAACTCTTATTTTCCCTTCTACAAATGCTGTACCGAAACACCGAAATCCACTGCCATCACTGTGTACCCCACAGATACAAATATAATGTACGAGTGTGCACATGTGAACGCTACACAAGTAAGGTTGCAAACTCGCACTGTGTCGAGGTATCGCACGTGCACGTGTGCTAGATTATCCTTCGAGTACTCAAGCATTTCCCGAGGCACAGGTACAGAATGCACATTAGGCGTGATGATTTTAGAAGTCACTATGAGCTGCCGTGACTATGAAAGGTGACATATTCAAGCATACTTTTTGCAGTCTGTTGTATCTCCACACGCAACAGCGTTGAGCGATGAGCGCAAGTCAGTACATCAAATGTAATGTGTTGTCGAACCAGCCAAGTGACTTTGGGCGTAAATCTATACATATGGCAGCTCTGGTGTGCTATACATCCATCTCTTCTCACAGACAGACAGACAAAGAACTTTTAATATCTCTTCTCCCACCTCCTAAAAAAAGAGTGGCAGTAGAATGCAAACTGCCAGTGACGTTTTCTGCCCCGGAAAAGTTGGCATGCATTTGCTCTGTGGTCAACAACTGCAAAGGGAACATTGCATGCAGAAAGAAGCACATGGCTTAGTTTGTTACTTGCACAGTTGGCGTTGTGTACAAATGTACTGCTGCCACGTAGGAAAAGCTATATTGGTCAGACTGGGTGCTGTCTTAAAGAAAGACTGTGTGAATAGCTTGTTATGGCGGACTTATGAGTAGCAGATGGACCGTGGATTACTGTTGGAGTTGCATCTGCTACGCCATTCGATGGTACACACGTACTGCTCTAGGGCAAGGATCAGGTCAATGGGGAACTTTAGAAGCCTTAACCATAAGTAGTAACTCAGACAAACTCATCAGCATTACTTATGAAGCTCTTAGAGCTTGAGAGGACACGAGTGTTGACTTCGCTGCAGTGTTAATTTTGCTGCAGTACGCGAGTGTTAATTTTGTTGCAGTGCACAAGTGTTAGCTTCGCCTTAGTGCATGAATGTGAGCTTCGTGGTACTACACTTGTCTTAACTTCGCCGCAGTGCGCGTGTTATGCGGTGAAGTGTACTGCATGCGGGAATGGGGTGCTTGCCTCGAGACTCTGCATATTTTGCCCCTTAATTAAAACTTTGAATAGTTCAAATAGTAAAAGCTAAGTGTAGATTGGATCAAATAGCAAATATGAAAGAGTTATTCGAAATTTCGAGCATTTATGCTCCCTTAGTCATCATTGTCACTGAATCTCCGGTTCAACACAGAACCTTTTGGAGGCATTACTGGAGTTATGCTTTCGTGCTGCTCACTTATTCAGATATTCTTGCTGGCATTCCTGTGGAAAAAAAGATTTGTTCAGCTGCTATACCTTGCACAAAAGTTCAAATTTCGATATAATGAAATTTTGATATAACAAACTAAATTGCCAATTTTACCACATTCATTATATGGAGACTTAACTGTATACATGGTTCTGTGTTTGCCTAGTGCTCGTCCAGTCTACCTGTCTCTTTTACGTGTTTTTTAAAATCTGCACAGCTAATATGAACGCAAGATTAGGGACACCACCTCCGAGATTTTTCTTAATTGCTGGTGGCAGCTGCAGTCAGTGCCTAACGTCAGCAGACATACCAAAGAGTGGTGCTGTGTAGGTATGCTAGAAATTAAAATTTGGGAGCTCCTTGGGCTGTCTTTTTGTCATGCTTTTGCTTGTATTTCAAGCGCAAAATTTTGCATAAGGCCTCTCATTATCATTATAGGTCTATTTGTTTCACTAGTTCAACATGGCGGCCACAGCACCGCAGTATTCGTTTTGAGAAAGTGCAGCCATCGTGCGGGCCTAGTTTATAAATTCCCTTCCCTTTCTCACGAGCTAGTGCAGGATTTGTGCAGGCGTAAGATGGCTGAAACCACTGCGGACAACAAAGCCGGCTATAGTAGTGTATTTTAACGGTAGGGCAGCATGTACACCAGTGAGCTTTCTCCTGTTATTAGAAATGCCAGTGAACGTGAGCTTCACTGATTTTCATGAATCACAACCATCCCAACTCACGAGAGTTGTGGTGGTTGTGACCGTAGCAATGTGCTTGCATGGCGTTTGCACTCTCGCATCCGTTTTGGCATTGCGCTGCTGCTGCGTTTGTTGAAACGCCCGCTGCACGACAGCAGCACCCACGTGGCACCACCGTGAACCAGTTCAGGTAGTGCAGGGTGAAATGAATGGACCTTATTATTACCTTAAGCAGAGTTTCTCACTAGTCCAAAAGTTTTTCGGAGTGTGCCTTTCAAAGCAATTATGTGAAGCCGTGGTGTCTTGCTTAGTGTGCTGTGTCTAATGTCTGACCAAATTTCCCAACTTGTTCAACAGTTGGCTCCTACAAAACAGTGAGTGAGGGACAAGTTACTAGGCTGGAAGGGTTTCGAATGACGTCAACCCTCTTTCAAGCAGCCGCATAAGCTTTGCAACAGCTGCAATCTAATCTTACGGACCGCGCCGAGCCTGTTTCCATTGTTTGCCCGCAGCCCTTATCATCCATCATGTTGGCTCATCGCTTTGAAGCTTGTTTTGAAGCTCGCTAGAAGACGCTGCCTGCCTCAAGCTCGTCTCTCGCGGGTAAGGGCGCGTTCTCCTTCTTTGCGAGCTGGCCGAGCGTTCATCGAAGAAAGAGCGTTTCCATAGGCAACGCGCGCCTTTCGCTCTCTGTCTCTCTCTAGAAGGAATTAACAATGCTGCTTTTCTGATTTGTGGGCAGTAAAAAAAAAAGGGGTAAAAGGGCCATCGCTGTAAAACCTAAATTGTTAACTATCATCGCCAAGAATGGCTGTCAGGTATCATAGGCTGGAATGGTGTGGATTGCTGTACTCCATCAAACGGTGACCATGACGTGTGGCCTTTCTTCCAGGAACCCGGCATTGGAAGCTCAGGCGTTTGACCGCATCCACCGTGTGGGACAGACTAAGACAGTTGTCATCAACAGGTGAGTACCAAGTCACCTTCACACACATATTCGATTGGTGGTATTGCTCGGATGTTGCACAGTTCTTATTGAAACTCAGATTTTTGTCTTCTATGCCCTGTTTAGTTTAACTGCTTGAAATCATACGCACAGTAACAAGAATAAGTACTGCATGTACATGATTATCTCGACTTGAATCCAGGTCAACCCCACCCCACCCCCTCCCCAAGAAAAATTACTTGCCAAAAGAATAAAAAATACTGCCGGTACACATTTCAGTTTTGATTGTAAGTCGACCATTCAACTTCGGATGTCAAATTTCAACAAAATGAGTGAACTTAAATTTATCTTTGATGCTATAGTAGAATCTCGATGATACGCAGTCCTCGGGCCAAGTAAAAATACGTATTGCACTGGATTTCGTATGATAAAAAACAATCAAAATCGCATGAAAAGTGAATACAAATGATCAGGCACTACGATCTTATCCTACGGAAGTCTAGTCGTCAGATAAGGCCGTAGTGCCCAATCATTTGTGCTTTTCTGATATTGAGTCTCAGGTAAGCTCCGTCTAAGAGATACACAACTGATAAGCTGTTTGATCATTCAAGCTAACAGCATTTATATGTGGGGGTGCACGGGGATAATATCACAAAAAGCAAAAAAAGAAATATTCTTTAAATACATCAGCTTTGGCACCTACAGTGCCTATCTACACATAATTAATGCCATTTTCCTGGTAACATAGAAATACCCAAAAAAAGAATCCTTCATGGGAGGGAATGGTGCAGTAAAGAACTCGATATTGCGCAAAAACGCTGAGTGCATTCATGTTTGGATTGTAAAGCTCAACGTTTCCATTTGCACCATCCTCACCCACGATGACATTCTACAAAAAAAAAAAAAAAACGAACAAGGAGAAGAAGAAAAATGCTAAGAAATTAGCGTCTCATGAAGTTAGCAATGCACTTGCACTGCCATGCTGCCGTCGCTAGACCTTTTCGCGAAGACATCTTCAATCCTCATTTTTTTTTTTTTGTTAATTACGCCGTGCTCATAAGATGCATTGTGGCGCTTGTCCAATGAAACCAACGTCTGAGCGCTGACAACGTCTGAGCACAGAAGCAGATGGTTATCATTAGAATCAGCCGGTGATCAGATAGCAACGGACCTAACAAGTCAACTACCTGTGGTGTAATCACCTTTTGCCACTTCGGTAATAAAGGGACAAACCGTCGCCCTTTGTCCTCAAGCCTGCGCTTGTGTACTTTTACTTTGGAAACTACAGGCATGCTCTCGTGCCTGCAAGCTTAATGAACGTGCTTCACATGTACTGGCGAGCGCAGCCCACCGATGACGGTCACGTGATCATCATCGGTGGCTGTGCGTGCAGATAAATAAGCTCTCAGTTCCTCTAGTCCTCACCTTATTTTCGCGGCCGCTGGCCTGGCTGAGCATGAAGCTCAGAATATTTAAGCGCCGGTGCACCCAGATCATGTCTGCCTGCCCAAGGGTGTTCTGCTCCAAGCCAATAGATGGCGCCGCCGTCAGCAAGCCCAGCTTAGCCGCGCCAGATGCATGTCGACAGTGATATCGGAGAGCTCTCCAACTCCTGAACTTTCGTTCATACTGAAGCGCGTAAAACTAGAACGTGAAGAAATTTCCTTATTTCAGATTAAAGGAAAAGTCTACCAGGTTTTATGCTTCACTTACCTAAATGTGTGCCATGCTGGCTGAGAATGGCATGAACACTGATTGGGCATCACTCAAAGCGCATTAAAGTGCCGCTTGCACACGCCATTTGTTTTGTTCAATCTAATCATACATCAATGCATAAAAAATAATAAAAGCGTTATCCTGCGTGCTATCGCTTTAACGGAATAAAATAGTGATTGGGACGGAAAATGCATTTTATACTTATTGCTGCTTCAGCACGCACTCAGGAAACCTTGAATCATTGCTCAAATTCAGTGTGGCTGCATTGTCAATAAACAATTCAAACAGCGTGAGCATTTCTAATACAGCATAATGCAGCATATGTGGGCAATGTGCTGTTCAAGGCTAGAACAGGCTAGAAGTTATTTACATAGCTACGTAAATACTCTTTCAAACGAGAATTTACCCGGCGATGCGAAGGGAGGCATCTTATTTTTGATCACAGCATCACTGATAGTTTACTGGTGAAAACTTGAGGAAACAGCTTTGTCATTTCAGTTCAATTTAGAGCGGATCGTGTATGTAGTTCTTACGGCTTTTGTACATTGGAGGCAGAGAGACTCTTGCAGGATCTCGAAAGAAAGAAATCAATGGCTTCCTTTTTTGCAAAAGCATATTTGAAAATGTATCGATGCAAGTGTATTTGGTGATTCATGCTACGCTGTCTACAAATACACCTCACTTACCATACCAAAATGGTGAATAGCCCGACGTGGCTATTGCGGCAGCGAAGGAGCAATCACCTCTGTGCTTTGCCACTGCACGTACACTCTGAAACCCAATGGAGCGAGCTAGAAGCTAAGCTTTACATGTTGATGGACAGCTACTCTCTGTAGACAAGATTCTGGGTCCTTGGCTTATGCTCTGCTACATGCTCAAGGCTGCAAAAGCACTACTGGGCTTCCTAAGGTTGACTCGACTTCACAAGCAATTGTGAACGATTCACCCATACTAGTGACTCTGCACTTTGTGCATGTGTTCTAAATCTCCTCTTGTTTATTTTTTCCTGCTCTTCTTACCTCTACGTTATCTATTATTCCCCTCTTGCCCTCCCCAAGTTCAGGGTAGCCACCTGAGCACGTGCTTGGTTAACCTCACTGTCTTTCCTCTTTCTCTCTCATATAGACTTTTTATTTTGCGGACAAAAGCGGGAACAAAATGCTGTGCGAAAGTGCTAAAGCATTTTAAGAGGAGATAACTATCCCATGGGCTTACGCTGTCATGCACTCCTACAATGAAGAAAAAGTTGGAATAAGAACATACAAGGGGGGGGGGGGGGGCATGTGACATTTACCATACGTGTAGTAGTCAGCAAATTTTGCTCAAAGTGATGTGGCATATAGGTACGTACTCTCCGTAGAAGATCCAGTTAAGACGAGCAGATTGCTTAGCCATTTTGTTTTTACAGTGCATCCTGTTGTGGGCTCGTTACGATGGCTGATTTTAGTGGCGATGGTGTCCGTAACTGCTATCGCTCACAAGGAGGGAAATAAAAAAAAAAAAAACTCCATACTTGTATGGATTTGAACCCAGCTCAACAAAAGCAGTGCTAGCCAGCCTTGACTAACTCTGACAACTTAGTTAGACTTGTTGTTCTCCGCCATGGCTGTGATGGTACACGGGCTCAGGAGATTGCATATATGTTTGCTGCTGCAGCCTGCGGTTTCGTTGTCAGGACGAGAAAATAAAATTGGGAAGAGGAAGTAAAAAAGAAGGCGGAAGGACACGATGACAATGAGGAATACGGCGAGGAAAAAAGATGAACAAGAAGTGGGCGAGAAAGAACAAGAAAAAGAAGCAGCAGATGATGACAAAGAAGAAGCAGAAAAAAAGAAAATGGAAGATAGAGAGAAAGAACGAAAGAGAATAATGAGAGAGCATGCAGCAATGTCTTGCTTACACTATGACTGTGCTGTTTCCTCTGTGCAGGCCAGGGAGTCTTCCTAGAGCCGTTGTTTTTTTGAGCCATTGTGTCATTGTCGTGGTAACCACATGGTAAAATAATGAAGTAGGTGTTAATAACACCACCAATTGCGTCCCAAAGACCGTCTGTGTATCTGCATTCTGCATATGCTTGAGTGCTTGGGAAACAATAAAAGTACAAGCAAGTTAAGTAATTCATTGGTCTTTTACCATTTGTGAGCACTCTCTCAGCAGAACTTCTCTTGTACAAAAAGCTGACTTACATGTAAGACACGTGCAGAATTCCCCAGTTGCATCAAATCAGTGTTGTCGAGTTTCGGCCTACATGGTTAGGTGCTGTTTATGGAGTTTCTCTCTTCCAAGGTAGCTGTCGAGGTTTATTGGGGTGTGGACATACTTTGGGCACTTTGGAAGTAAGGTGCGAATTGCATTTGTGGACAGAACACGCAGGCCATTTTGGCGTGTGAAATAGCAATCTTCCATCGAGCTTCCCGTGATATGCTGAAAGGGAGTAAGGGAAATGTTGGCTCTACCTGCACCATTAATGTGTCACTGGCACGCGTGATATGCTGTTGATATTATGTCCTGTGAAAGTTGCTTGGTGTCGACATGGTTGATAGATGTCCTAAAACTTCAGATGCGAGCTCGTTGGTAAAATCCGTCTTGAACAAGACAATGCAACTCTACATGCGGATGAAGGAACAGCACATAAGAACGAGCGCCGATTGCAACCATCAGTTGGCAGTCAGCGCTCATCCTCGTGTATTGTTCTTTCGTCTGTGCGTGAAGTTGGGCAGTTTTATTCAAGATGGGTGGTCGATAGGCATTAGAGTTTGGTCTGCACTCAAAGTTGCACGGTGTCACCGATCCTGAGTTGTGACGCACGGGACGCATTCTCCAGAAAGATCCTAAGGACTAACTTAACAATGCTATGAAAGCTTGGACAATTAGGTTTTGGTCCCCTTCAGCGCACTAGCAAAACGCCAGCAGTGGTTGAAAGACTGAGTCAGAGCCAAGGGTGATCAAAGAAAACAAATACGTTCTCATCAAACAGGCAGTTACACAAAACGTTCACAAGCTTGGTTCTTCACAATGCAAACACAGATGGGTTACAACATTACACGAGACCAATAACAAACGAACAAGTTCTTGCATTGCAAGAAAGAATAAAACACAAAAGAGTCCCATTCACCAAAGTCGCTCTAGGTGCCTTCTCAAGTTGAAGCTTGCAGGCAGGGCTCGTCAGATGGCTCGTGGAGCAGCGTCGGTTCACGTCTTCTTGCTTCTTCTCGCTGAGTCACATATGACTAAAACTGTTACGACTGCTGCGACTGCTGCTCACGGCCCTTGGTCGACTCTTTATATTACCTTGGGAAGCCGTTCTAGAAGCTTCGGCACGGGTCGTGTTATTCAAACAGGCGTAAGGTTGGGAACCTCCTTGCCCTTTCCAAGTTCTTCGCCACTTGGAGGGCGCCTTTTCCTCCATCTCACGGCACGAGGAGTGTCGGTATGCACTGTCTGCCACGTCTCTCTCCCTCTGTCTGTCTCGCACGCTTGCTCGCCACGATAAGATGATTCAATGACACTTTCTACAAAATTATCCTTTTTTGGAGATTCAGCCAGTTGCGGCGTGATCTTGGGCGCCTTTTCCGCACGAACCGCTTTTCTTGTTTTTTCGGCTTTCCCTCCAGCACGACGCCGGGTTTTCCGACGAAATAGGCACTATTTTGTGACACACAGCGTGGCTGCTCCACAGGACCGCTGTCAGACAAGTCCATTAGCTGAAACTGCGCTTTGGTACCATTTGCTTCCTACCTGTTGCAAACACCTTACAGTACTCTGCTCCAGTCTTTGTCGAGACAAGAGCATGAAACGTGCACGCAAATGAAAAGAATGCCTTTAAAAACATCACGAGGCCACACATGCAAGCAAAAACATGCAGTAGCAGCATACACGTTGCTGGCTGACAACTGGGCCCATAATGTCACTGGAACCATTCCAGTGACTTTATGGGCCCGCACTTCACTGCACCCTCTGCAGTGGCACTAACGGAGCTGCAGCTGTGTTGAAAATAATCTGGCCGTGCGCGGACAGCGGTTTTACAGACATTCGAGAGAGTGTCAGCACCTCTCTCTATATATTCTTACACTGTGTGGCAGAGACTGGAGATTGAAAAGGGGGCAGTGGTGGAAAGGAGGACCAAGCAGCAACCGCCACGCCGGCCTGCTTGCTTGTGGGTAGGCTTGCTTCGTACGAACTGTGACACATTCAGAAATTGTTGGTATAAGCTCGAAACTAGGCATTATCAATATGACGTAGGCCGCCCGGAAATTCGTACCATTGCTACCTATCAACTGTGGTCGTATCATCGAGATTCTACTGTATGAACATCTTGCCTGCTGGATTTGAAACTACTAACCTAAGGAAATCCAAACTAGAAGAGAAGTTCAGGGGAAGATGGAGGCTTGAACAGATCGATGAACAGATCGCTAAAAACTATTTAGAACAGGGAATGTTGCAGGAGCCAACATTTCGACAAGTGGACTTGTTTTTGTCAGGACAGCGACTGCCTTCTCCAGCGTTTGTTTATGTACGCCATTGCACGCTCTCCCCCGTCCACAGAAGAAGAGAAGAGCAGCGGCACGTGTGAACAACAGCAAAAAAAAAAGGGGGGGGGGGGGGCTGATTGATTGATTTATGGGTTTAACGTCCCAAAACCAGTTCTGATTATGAGAGACGCCGTAGTGGAGGTCTCCGGAAATTTCGACCACCTGGGGTTCTTTAACGTGCACTGACATCGCACAGCACACGGGCCTCAACATTTCGCCTCCATTGAAATGCAGCCACCGCGGCTGGGATTCGATCCCACGACCTTCGTATCAGCAGCAAAGTGCCATAACCACTAGACCACCGTGGCCGGGCAGGGGGGTGGGCTAGGGTGTAGGGGAAGTTAGGTGACAGGTGTTAGCATGACTAATATACATGGCAAGAACAAAGGCTTCCAAAGAATCCGCTCATGGTACATATCTTGGAAAGACATTGTGTGCATAGCGCTAGAAAGCAGGATGAAGAAAGAAACACAGGCATGCACAGGCAGAAACACAGGCAGAAACACAGGTACAGGCATTGCACCCATCGCATGTGTCCCCCCTCCAACCCCTCACCACCCGCGCCACACCCACTGTGCATATCACTGAAAGCTTGTTGCTAAAAATGTGACTACACTGTTTAACGCCGTTGTTCTGGTCGAACTGGATGGGGGATCCGCACCTCAGAATGTTGGCTCCTGCGACATTCCCTGTTCTAAATTGTTTTTAGCAATCTGTTCATTAATCTAAGGAAAGTCATGTTATGTGGTGGAAGTACAGTGCATTACCATCAGGTGACTGGTAATGTCAGCTTTACTCTCTTGCAAAACAGTCATGTATCGTCAAACAGATTGAAATGTTCCTAGTGTTGTCAGGTTACAGCTGCTCACCACTAAACAACTGAGGAGTAAGCCGTGTTGGGAAAGAGAAAGGGACGTTTTTGTTTGTGAACTCCATGCACGGCGCAGGACAGCAGAGTTGGCTGGAATGTTCACAGCTTATTTTGTCTGTGTGGAATGTGTTTTCATATCAACCCCATGCATAGCTCGGGACCCTTTTGAAGGATACTTGATAATCAAATGCTGTGGAGTCTTTCGTTACACTATGTGTCATGTCAGATTGTGGTTTCCTTGCAGGCTCCCTGTAGCAGCTGGGTGTGAGTTTGGTTTTACGACAAGGAAGAGGTTTTTTTCTAAAGAAGTACTAAACAAAAGAAGTTTCTTCACCTGCATTCGTAAATTACCCTGTTGCAATACTAAAAATGCCACTCTTAGTGTAAGAAGGTGCATTGTAAGCCAATAAAGTTGCATAACAAAAGGACAAACGGTAAAACTGCCAAGCTTGCTTGCCATGACAGCATGTATATTTGGCATTGTCTATGGTATTCCAAAAAAAGCGTGATAGACTTGAACTTGGGAATTTTAGTCATCTTTTACAGAGCTGGAACTGCTCAAACATGAAAAAATACTTTAGAATCTGTGGCATCACGCTGATGTACGTGCCCTTCGATTTTGCAATGAAGATTTGATAAGTATTTTTCTCGTTTTGATTCGTGGTAGTGTGCCCATTGTACTGCAAGGTCCATGAGATTTCTTCAAGAGCACTGCATTAATCAAGTTGATTAGGTTCTTTTGATTTGTGTTAGTCTAATGGCAAATCCTTTCTGTGTATCTGTACAGCATTTTAACGCGATAGCGTTAGAGAGCTCGTTCCGCAGAAATACCGCCGTCGGTGACGGCGTCTCCGTGAGCGAAAAATAACAGCTCCGAAAATGGACAACTATGTCCATCTAGCGGAAAACACATCGAGCAATGTCTCGACTACTATGGCCTCCAAGACGGTGGGCGCGTCCGCCATCTCGGAGGCCATGCGACTACAGCAGAGCCTATATGCGGTCTCTGCTGCATCCACTTTTTTAGCATTTCATTCTCACGACACCATTAAAGAAATGAAGTACTGCAGTTGCCATTTCACCGACCATAAGGCGTTGCTTGTTGCGGTTGGCCGGAAGAGGTCTTCAGAAGAACAAATCGAATGGCTGCCAGATAGTTAATGCAAGAAGAACGACATAATGTGACCATTTACGAATTAAAGTGTCACGCCTACATGCAGTTCATAATACAGGACCATGGGACTACATCACTGTACGAAATTTTCATGAAGTTGATATAAAAGTGCTGTTAAATAGATCGAAAACCTCTACCATTACTATAGATACGTCGCGTGCGCACGTGTGTGTGTCTGTGTGTGTGTGTGTGTGTGTGTGTGTGTGTGTGTGTGTGTGTGTGTGTGTGTAACTACACACATTAATAAAGTATGCACTGAGTGTTTGAAGTGCACACTAGGGACCGGATTTTGCTATCACGTTCAACTCTTAAAGGCGAAGCTTAGGGGTCCCCCAATTTTTTTTAAGCTCCATGCTATGTATTCTCAGGTGCGTCACAACTTTTCCATTTCACATTTTTCTGTGGTGCCGACTACGTACGTGCAACTCTTGCTCAGTCAAGCACAGTACCTTTCTTCTTGGTGGTTTCTCCTTGTTTAAGTAAATCAACTTCAATAAACTTGAAAAAGAAGGTATTGCTGACAGCAGCCATTTGAGAACGCAGCCACTGAACTTGACATTCTTGTTGTCCGTCTCCAGGCTCATTTGTGCGGGCACCATTGAAGAGCGCATTCTGGAACTGCAGAAGCACAAGCAGCGGCTTGCCGAATCTGTCGTTGCACGACGACGCCTGACTGCCGATGACTACGACTTCCTCTTTGCCACGAGCTCTTGACAACAGCACGTTTAGATTGTAGAGTGGAAACACTAAGACATTGGTAACAGCTAGGTTGCTTAAATGTTTTGCTGTGATCTCTAGCTTTACACTGTGGTGTTCGATCCTATTTTCCGTGTTCTTGTTTTAAGTTATGTAATAAAATATTTAACAATTGTATCTGGCTCCCGTTATTCTTTTATGTAGGGGTACGCAATTATTTGAAAATTTTGAATAACGAATCGAATGGCATTTTCTTCAATTAGGTACTCCGATCGAATAGTGCATATTCGGAATACCGAATATGTTTTGTATAGTTGAAAAAATAGTCAGCACCGACAAGAAAACTTCAGAGCAACGAAATGTGGGATTAGCAATGGGTTATTTTTTTAACCATCGAACTACTGTGAATTCAGCATGCAGCCCAGCCTTTTACTGGAAATGGAGGCTATATTGATTCTGAGATCTAGACGTTTTTTTCTCAACCTACCTCGCCCCAGCATCGCCCAAGAGCTGTCCTTTTGTCTCGGTGAAGGTCACATTAATTTATTCATCCATTCTGAAAATTTTAGTGTCGTGAAAGCGAGACTCTCATCAAGTCTACTGTCATTGTCATGATATCAGTAGTTTAGTTTGCCGAGCTTTTGGCGATACGTCGGAACGCCCTCTAACACGCCCCCGCGCAGGCAGAAAGGGATAAAGCTAGGAGACTGTGTCAGGGGAAACTCTTGAAGCTTGCTCATTAAAAGTTTAAAATGATGGCAAACAGGCCGCGTTACATGCAGGCAAGTGGTAGATTAATGTACGGTTAAGTGCCACCCACGGTTAACATCCCAAAGGCTCTAGTAACTGCTGCATGCAAGCCCACAACACTTGACAAAACTGTTTTTTTGTGAAATTTCATGTTTCTTCAATATTTATTTGGATAGTGTCTTGTGGTCGTGACGATGAAGGACGCAGCAGAACTCAAGGCGTTGTCAGTCGAACCGTTTATTGGGCGGACCTGCGCCCAGCAAAGCAAATCACACTGAAAGATGACAGCAGCGTGAACAGTCGTCGGGTCGACGGCAAAAACAGCTGCGAAACGCGTCGGCTTTTACACACTCGTCGCAGTGCGTTCTGGTATTAGAGAGTTTTATTGCAGCTTAAGTTGCGCCGTGCTAAACTAAAATTTAGTGGGGTCAGACTCCGCATGCGTACGCACGCTATTCCAGCTTTGCTTTTAGCGATCGCTCGCTATTTTCCGAATTTAGCGGAGACGCAAAACGCTCGCTAAGTTTGTTTAGCGCGGAGAACATGGCGGCCCCCTACAACTGACGGCTGCCCGTTTCGCATCTATCGTGTCGTCTTGCTGCATTGTGGGACTAGCTGATTCACAATAAATCGTGTTGCTGGTTTTCGCTTCGAGTGTTCTTCGGTAAGAACGATATTTTCGCTGTGCATTCTAGTTTGACCACATTACACATGCACAACGAAAGCGAAACTCTGCCTCGTCAGACTACGTGAACACTTATGCAATTATTGCACGATGTTCTTTCAGATGCGAAGCAGCTCTTTGACTAGCCTGTGTAACGCAGTCCCTCCGTCCGTACGAACGCGCCGCAACGCGCTCCCCTCGCCGCAGGTGTTGGAGCGGTGCCAAGTAGGTAACGCCGCAGCTGCGCGTTGACGTCACGCTCCCCTCGCAGCGCGCGCTGACGTCGCTCTCTCGCCTGCCGCGCGCTCGCCGCAGCGCCCGCAGCTGCCGCCTGACGGAAACCTGACGCGCGCCTAACGCACGTGTCACCTCTCTCTCGCGTCACCCTCTCCACCGCTCGCAACGCTCGAGCGCACACCGAGTGGTAACACTATTTCGGCTCGTTTATCTGCGATGGAGAGGACGCCGGAAGACGACGCTCCTTCGCCCGCCGAAACATCCGCCGAAGCGATTAGGCCTAACCCGGCTGTCGCAAAAAAAAGGAAAAGACGCTAATTTCTGTCTTCCATGCTGGGGACACGGCTAAGCGTCTTGGGGGAAGGGGATAAGAGGCTACGCCGTGCTCTACCCTTTCCCTCCTCTTTTCCTTCATTGTCATCCTCATTCCTCTTTCCTACCTTGCAACACTATACTACATGCCTAGCTATGCGATGTTAGGAGCTGCTTGGCACATACCCGCTTTCTGTGCCGCGAAGCACTCGCAGTGAAGCTCCCGCTCGTTGGCAAATATCTTTTTACAAGCTCGACGTTCTATTCACTCGAATGACAGCAACGGCGGTGACAGGATCAGGTGCTTTATAGTCGCGCAGTTCTCTGCAAATTTAATGTGCGACATCCGCGAATTGCATAGATCGTTCTGACTCTCATATGATCGGCTGGTCATGAGACGACAAAAAAAAAAACACATTTTAACATATTCAAAGCAACGATTTCGCGCACTCTAAAGACACGGTCAATCGGGGATATTTCGCTTTGTGATCATGCGTGCGTACGTAGCATATGTCGACTGCTTGTTCAAGTGCGCGGATTTAAGGTACGATATGCCGTCGTATATAGGCGTACACGGTAAGCCCCACGGAGGTACGATAAGTTTGCACAATTTTTTCTTTTTAAGTGCGGATGCACTTTATAAGCGACCCTGAATCCGCCGTCCCATAGCAACGGCGCGAGGAGCGGAGAGGAGCGTCTGTAGCAACGGCGCAGCAACGTCACACCCCACGTGACTGCGCGCGCTCCGCCTCCTCACCGCGGTTTGCGCGGGCGCACCGCTCTCCGCGGCGTGACGTCACGGCGCGCTGTGCAGCTGTGTGTGTGGCGCCGGCGCGTCAGTCCGTATATAAACGTCCGCCGGCTGCCGCTCGCTCTCTTCTCGCTCGGCTCCGCGGTCGGTGAAGCCTTTCGCAGTATGGATCCATCGCAGGCATCAACCTCGACTGCGATACATCCAACAACGAGTACAACGCAATCGAATGCGAGCATTGCACGCATCGTTGAAGATACCGCACCGGTTGAAGACAAGGCAGCGCGACGAAGGGCCCGTGCTGCCGAGCGCAGGCGGGCGAAGCGGGCTGCGGATCCCGAACTCCGCGCGCGGGAGGCCGATGGGAGGCGTAAGCGGCGCATTGCCTGTGGCGATGAAGGCCGGCGTCAAGACGCCGAACGAAAGCGGATGAAACGAGCCGAGCCCCCCGAAGCCGATCTGGCGGGGGTACGCGCGATGTGTGAGCGAGCGCGGGTCCTGGAGTTTGCACGTCCGGACGGGCGTTTCAAGCGCGACTTTGTGGATCGCAGCTTCGGTCACAGCTGCGCCGTGTGCTTCGTGTATAAATACTTCGTGTATAAATGTGTGTGTGTGTACAATGCATCATGACAACACTTTAAATTCATTAATTACACTTTAATCATAACTTTACTCCCCCTCATAGCATCACCCCGTGCATTCGCACTTAACCATGTTCACCCTCGGGGAAATGCTTTCGTTTTTATGCAGCTGACGAGTCCGCAAAAAGGGTGTCT
Source organism: Hyalomma asiaticum (assembly GCA_013339685.2). Taxonomy (NCBI): domain Eukaryota; kingdom Metazoa; phylum Arthropoda; class Arachnida; order Ixodida; family Ixodidae; genus Hyalomma; species Hyalomma asiaticum. The sequence goes on from CM023482.1 coordinate 52,708,590, forward strand.
GTGCGTTCACAGAAATGCTGTTTACATACAATTCATAGAACAAAACCAGTATGCGGAGGACTATAGGACGGCGCATAAGAAATCATTCCAATTAAGCATGCAATAATCAGCCACTGCATGACAGCGTGCTTATTTGACGCGTTGACAGTGCTATAAAGCGAAAAGGCCATTGCCACGTGAGCTGTCCACGTTTTATTTTTGATTTTTTATTATTTATGGCGTCTGATAAGGCAAAGCAACCAGCCAAGCTTTCTGCTAGTGCACACCGACCACGAAACTAGCGAGCTCGTTAGGTTGCCGTTAGATTAATTTTCTGAATTCATGCTTTACAAATCACGCATATATGAATTACACCGAGGAAAGTTTAATGTGAGTTTCTAAACGCACGCCGCAACCCACGTTCGTCTGCGCTATCCGCGGACCGATTTATCGACGGCACTGAGCAGTTCTCGCAGTATGTGTGATTATAACGGCGTATAAGTCACCCCCGCGAGCCAAGCTGCTCCTTCTAAACTGTCGTCAACGTTGGCGATCTGCCTGTAGCAGCAAAACAGTAAACGGGGCTCCCCTTTCGGTGAAACTTCGAGCTATGCTCCGGAAAGCGAATGCGTGGCCTCCAAGATTTGCGCGCGCCAGGAACTAGCAGATAATGCCCATCCTGGACGCTGTGGCGCTGCGCGGGGAGAGCCTGTTAGGAACGTGGTCGCAACAATCGAGGACATAGTGAGCAGAACAAAAGGCAAAGTGTGGGATTATAATGAGCTTATTAATCTAATAAGGACTGAAGTTACAAAAGAGAAACAAAAGAGTTGCTGGAGGGGAAAGCGAAAGCCAAAACGATGGTGGAACAGGGAAATTCAGGACGCAATTGAGAATCGACGGGAAGCATTTCGAATACATAGGCAGGCAAAAAAGGAGCAGAGGCCACAAGACGTGGTCAGGCAAAAATGGCAAACATATCTCGAGAAAAAAGCCTTGGTACAGAGTTTAGTTGAAGCCAAGATTAAACGCCAAAGTGAACGTTGGATATCGGACATTCGCGAAAAGAAGGACGCATCTAGGCTTTTCTGGAACCACCTGCAATCGCTGGGGAAGAAAACTAACTATGCAACGGCATATTGTGGATGAAGAAGGAAATAAATTGCAGGGGTACGACGCACTGACTTATATTCGAAACGCAACAGCCGATTCCTTTAAGAAGCATGACGAGACTCCCTTTACGACGTGTAACAGTAGCAAGGGAGACCAAGTGGAAGAACTAGTTCTGGAAAATTTCAATTGGAAGAAGGCGGAGGAAATGATTCCCAAACGAACAGCCACAGAATTAGATGGGGTTAGCATTACTGTAATAAATGAGCTCGGAAGTAACAGCAAAGAAGCCCTATTAAAAGCAATTGAAAAAAGGTTAAAGGACAGGCGAATACCGGACAGTTGGCGTCAAAGTAGGATGACGTTCATTTATAAGGGCAAGGGAGAGAAAAATAACATTCGATCGCTCCTATAGACCACTGACCATTACATCAGTACTCTACAGGTTGGCGATGCAGGCAATTAAATTGAAAATGCAGATATGGACAGAGCTTAATGACACTTTTGGCGAACTCCAAAATAGATTTCGAGTCGACAGGAGATTAGATGATAACCTTTTTGCGCTTACGCAGTGTATAGAAATAGCCGGAAAAGAGAATAGACCTCTACATGTGGCATTTTTGGATATTAAGGGTGCGTATGACAATGTGAATCAGAATATTTTATGGGACATAATGAAAGAGGCAGGTATAGGGGATGACTGTATAGAGCTCTTAAAGGAAATATACAGTGGAAATACAGTATGTGTGGAATGGGAAGGTGTGGCGAGTAATGCTAGAATGGAGGCCGTCGATATAGGTAAAGGGTTGAGGCAAGGATGCCCGTTGTCCCCACTATTATTCATGCTTTACATGAGGAGAATGGAGAAAGCATTGGAGATGAGCAATATTGGTTTTAAGCTGTCGTACAGACAGGCAGGTATAGTGATAGAACAAAAGCTCCCCGGGTTGTTTTATGCAGACGATATTGTGCTATTCGCAGACAGTCGAACAGATTTGCAGGGTCTGGTTAGTATATGTGGTCGCGAAAGTGAAGATTTAGGGCTAAAATTTAGTGTGACAAAATGCGGCTGGATGATATTCAATGACAGCAACGATCAGACCATATCAATACAGGGCGAGGAGATACCCAGAGTACGAGAGTACAAATACCTCGGGATATGGATAAATGATGGGAATAGATACATGGCAGTACAAGAAAAAGCTATGATAGTTAAAGGAAAGAGGAACTCCGCAATAATGAAGCATAGAGCGCTGTGGGTTTACAACAGGTACGAGGTAATTCGAGGTTTGTGGAAAGGTGCAATGGTGCCAGCACTTACATTCGGAAACTCAGTGGTGTGCATGAGGTCAGAGGTACAATCAGGGCTGGACGTGAATCAGAGGACGGTCGGACGTCTCGCATTGGGCGCCCATGGGAAGACCACAAATGAGGCTGTTAAGGGGGATATGGGATGGTCTGACTTTGAGGGAAGGGAAGCTCAGAGTAAAATTAGGTACGAACAGAGATTAAGGAATATGAAAGAAAGTAGATGGGCTGCGAAAGTATTCAGGTATTTGTATAGGAAGAACGTTGATTCACAATGGAGGAAGAGAACTAGGAAGCTTACCAGTAAGTATACATCCAGTAACGAAACGGATGGGACGAAAAAGAGCGTTAACAGCATGGTCAGAGCGGCGGAGAACTCGGATTGGATAGCAAGAATGGAGAAGAAACCGGCATTGAACAACTACCGAAAAGGGAAAGACGAAATCAAGTGAGAAAAATTTTACGATAATTCAAAGGGAAGCGCTTTACTGTTTGAGGCAAGGTCCGGTTGCCTGAGAACCCGAAGTTACAGAGCGAAATTCAATAAAGAAGGGGATACATGTACGTGCTGTGGAAAAGCTAGGGAAACGACAGACCATATTTTGATTGAATGTACAGATGTCCACCCAGGTGTCGCTGTGGACACTACCCTACAGGAGGCCATGGGTTTCAGGAGTAACAGGGGAAAGCTGAACATGCCGGCGATAGATATAAGTAAAAGGCGCTTAGAGCATTGGTGGCGCAAAAGTATGGAGCAAACAAAAGCGCAAGGTAGTTCGGGTAAGATTGTTACATCACAGCAGAACGATAAGAGATAAAATAAATAGACGAGGAAAAAAATTAGTTGTGAAAACATGTGTGATTCGGGAAAAGAAATGGTTGCAAACGAAAAAGAAATAAAGCTAGAGCTTGGTGGCCCGGCCACCGCCCCGTTATAAAGGGGACGCTCCTAATATCCATCCATCCACCCATCCAACTCTACAGGTTGGCGATGCAGGCAATTAAATTGAAAATGCAGATATGGACAGAGCTTAATGGCGCTTTTGGCGAACTCCAAAATGGATTTCGAGTCGACAGGAGATTAGATGATAACCTTTTTGCGCTTACGCAGTGTATAGAAATAGCCGGAAAAGAGAACAGACCTCTACATTTGGCATTTTTGGATATTAAGGGTGCGTATGACAATGTGAATCAGAATATTTTATGGGACATAATGAAAGAGGCTGGTATAAGGGATGACTGTATAGAGCTCTTAAAGGAAATATACAGTGGAAATACAGTATGTGTGGAATGGGAAGGTATGGCGAGTAATGGTAGAATGGAGGCCGTCGATATAGGTAAAGGGTTGAGGCAAGGATGCCCGTTGTCCGCACTATTATTCATGCTTTACATGAGGAGAATGGAGAAAGCATTGGACATGAGCAATATTTGTTTTAAGCTGTCGTACAGACAGGCAGGTATAGTGATAAAACAAAAGCTCCCCGGGTTGTCTTATGCCGACGATATTGTGCTATTCGCAGACAGTCGAACAGATTTGCAGGGTCTGGTTAGTATATGTGGTCGGGAAAGTGAAGATTTAGGGCTAAAATTTAGTGTGACAAAATGCGGCTGGATGATATTCAATGACAGCAACGATCAGACCATATCATTACAGGGCGAGGAGATACCCAGAGTACGAGAGTACAAATACCTCGGGATATGGATAAATGATGGGAATAGATACATGGAAGTACAAGAAAGAGCTATGATAGTAAAGGAAAGAGGATAAGGAAGATAAGAGGATAAGGAAGATAAGGAAAGAGGAACTCCGCAATAATGAAGCATAGAGCGCTGTGGGGTTACAACAGGTACGAGGTAATTAGGTTTGTGGAAAGGTGTAATGGTGCCAGCACTTACATTCGGAAACTCAGTGGTGTGCATGAGGTCAGAGGTACAATCAGGAATGGATGTGAATCAAAGAACTGTGGGACGCCTCGCGTTGGGTGCCCACGGGAAAACGACAAACGAGGCTGTAAAGGGCGATATGGGATGGGCGAGTTTTGAGGCAAGGGAAGCGCGGAGCAAAATAAGGTTTGAAGAGAGGCTAAGGAATATGAAAGAGAGTAGGTGGGCAGTGAAGGTGTTCCGCTATTTATATAGAAAGAGCGTTGACACGCAGTGGAGAAAGAGAACTAGGAGGCTCACCAGTAAATATACGGCTCTAAGAGAACTGACAACAAAGAGCGTAAAGGGAAAGTCAGAGAGGCGGAGAAGATTTACTGGAGGGCAGCGATGGAAAAAAACCGACTCTGAATAACTACCGAGAGGGCAAAAACGAAAATACAGAGGGAGGCATTTTATGATAATTCAAGAGGAAGCGCTTTATTGTTTGAAGCGAGATCGGGCTGCCTTAGAACGCGTATTTATAAAGCGAAATTCAGTAAGAAAAGAAAAATGCACATGCTGTGAGGAAGATAGGGAAACGACGGAGCATGTTCTGATTGAATGCGGAAATATCCACCCAGGTGTACGTTTGGGCACCACCCTACAGGAAGCCTTGGGTTTTAGGGCGAACAACGGGAAGCTGGACATAGCTGCGATTGAAATAAGTAAGAGACGGTGTATGGATTCTATAGTAGCTTTAGGAACACTATCAGGAAGGTACCAACGATGGAATTTATCCCTTTCCCTGTAAATGAAACGATGATGAGCGGGGCAACGTTGGTTTGCAACCGTTGGGCGCGCGCAGTGAAGCTCCCGCTCGTTGGTAAATATCTTGTTACAAGCTCGGCGTTCTATTCATCACTCGAATGACAGCAACGGCGGTGACAGGATCAGGTGCTTTATAGTCGCGCAGTTCTCTGCAAATTTAATGTGCGACATCCGCGAATTGCATAGATCGTTCTGACTCTCATATGATCGGCTGGTCATGAGACGACGGAAAAAAGAACACATTTTAACATATTCAAAGCAACGGTTTCGCGCACTCTAAAGACACGGTCAATCGGGGACATTTCGCTTTGTGATCATGCGTGCGTACGTAGCATATGTCGACTGATTGTTCCAAGTGCGCGGATTTAAGGTACGATATGCCGTTGTATAGGCTAGAGTCACTGGAAAAATTTTTCCAGTGACTCTAGTATAGGCGTACACGGTAAGCCCCACGGAGGTACGATAAGTTTGCACAATTTTTTCTTATTTTATGCAGCTGACGAGTCCGCAAAAAGGGTGCCTGTGCGTTCACAGAAATGCTGTTTACATACAATTCATAGAACAAAACCAGTATGCGGAGGACTAGGACGGCGCATAAGAAATCATTCCAATTAAGCATGCAATAATCAGCCACTGCATGACAGCTATAGCGTGCTTATTTGACGCGTTGACAGTGCTATAAAGCGGAAAGGCCATTGCCACGTGAGCTGTCCACGTTTTATTTTTGATTTTTTATTATTTAAGGCGTCTGATAAGGCAAAGCAACCAGCCAAGCTTTCTGCTAGTGCACACCGACCATGAAACTAGCGAGCTCGTTAGGTTGCCGTTAGATTAATTTTCTGAATTCATGCTTTACAAATCACGCATATATGAATTACACCAAGGAAAGTTTAAATGTGAGTTTCTAAACGCACGCCGCGACCCACGTTCGTCTGCGCTATCCGCGGACCGATTTCTAATAGATCGACGGCACTGAGCAGTTCTCGCAGTATGTGTGATTATAACGGCGTATATGTCACCCCCGCGAGCCAAGCTGCTCCTTTTAAACTGTCGTCAACGTTGGCGATCTGCCTGTAGCAGAAAAACAGTAAACAGGGCTCTCCTTTCGGTGAAACTTCGAGCTATGCTCCGGAAAGCGAATGCGTGGCCTCCAAGATTTGCGCGCGCCAGGAACTAGCTGATAATGCCCATCCTGGCCGCTGTGGCGCCGCGCGGGGAGAGAGCGGTGGCGCCGCCAAACGAGCGCACGAGACCTATACTAAAGAGCCATGGAAGGCTATCGAATAGCACTCCGCAAAAATTTAGCGTCCGTGACTCGCAAACGCTAACGCAAAGATTTCCCGCTGTTGTTCTGGAAGACGCTCAAATGTCCGCATCGGACATGCAAAGTTCATAGAACGGTCAACATCATTCCAGAAGCAGCATGAGCGGGGCCTGCGCAAGTCCCTGAAAAAAAACTAGTTATTTTTCAGGGACTTTATGCGCGTCAAGTGACAACAGCCGGCTCTCCCCGTAAACAAACCAAGTGCGCGTACGTTTCACTGCCCTCCCTCTGAAAAAGCATCGTCCTGATGCTGAAAACAGAACATGAAAGTGAAAATACATGCAATAAATGAAGCTGACAAGGGGTCACGGCAAATTAGCGCGCGTAAGGCGCACCACGTGTACAACTTCGGGTGGTGGGCGGCGCCGCCGGGATGACAGTCGAATGTGCCACAAAGGGGTCGCGCCGCAGGATCGATCTTTTCACTCAGTCCGCGCCGTCGTGTCTGCGCGCAGACCGAGATACGGTCGCCGGGGCTATGTAGCCGGGCTGGTATTCTGTGTGACGTCGTTGAAGACATGTAGTGACGGCTGTCGATCCTCGTCTGGTTCTTAATACGCAGGCGGGCGAGTTGTCGACTTTCTTCGGCGCGTTGCAGTTAGCTAACCGAGTGGTAACACTATTTCGGCTCGTTTATCTGCGATGGAGAGGACGCCGGAAGACGACGCTCCTTCGCCCGCCGAAACATCCGCCGAAGCGATTAGGCCTAACCCGGCTGTCGCAAAAAAAGGAAAAGACGCTAATTTTTGTCTTCCATGCTGGGGACACGGCTAAGCGTCTTGGGGGAAGGGGATAAGAGGCTACGCCGTGCTCTACCCTTTCCCTCCTCTTTTCCTTCATTGTCATCCTCATTCCTCTTTCCTACCTTGCAACACTATACTACATGCCTAGCTATGCGATGTTAGGAGCTGCTTGGCACATACCCGCTTTCTGTGCCGCGAAGCACTAGCTGTGTTCGGTATAGTCGCCCACGGAGTTTCGCCAAGCTAAAACAGTTCCACTGTTGAACGTCGCGATGTCATTCGACGCTGCTGTATTGAGGCATGCCAGCTTTTCTGAACTTTCCAGCAACATCTGTGCGCTCAAGTGCTGTTTTGCTCTTGACCGCCCGCCTTAGGCAGCGTTGTAAGTATAATGGCGTCGAGCACGCGTGGTGGTCCGAATGGGAGTCAGCTGAAGAACTTAAAAACAAAATGACTTGTAACCGCCTGGCTTAGCATAAATAAAGTACCGAAAGCATGATAATTTCATTCAGATCTGTGGACACCGTCAGAGTGGCCCTTTATGTGCTATATAGCTATGCATAGAGGTTTGGGAAAAACAGACTACAAAAGCGCGGCAGTCGTGCTCGTAAATTTGGCTTCATAAAACCGCGATGTGTCCAACATTGTCATCTAAAGTTCCATAACGATCTGTGGAATTACTGCATCAATCCAAATTCGCCGACCGCTGAGAAATACGGACACAGCTAGGAAAGAGCTCAGGACAACTTAAGCACTGCGTGTGACGCCGCTTCCAGTGTTCATCCCTGACAACGCTGGAATAACTAGACCTACGCAAGAACTTGTACGGCAACTTTTCTTACTGATAAATTCTTATATGGATTTCTTTTTAGCTTTCTGCTACAAGGCAGGTGGATTAAAAATATTCCCTTTGGCGATCTTTGTATCACATCGTAATCTTCGGGTAAAAACTAACCCAAATTGCCTTATATTTACTTTAATATGGAAACATTAGAGTTACACATCGGTTGCAAACTCGGCGCTTTTTTTTTTTTTGTGTGACCCGTCGCACCTGTTCGCGGAGTCTTTTTTCATGCGCTTCCTTAATAGGCCGCATAAACACCACTTTGTGGATGCACGAAAAGGAGAGATTCACACGGGCATGAAAGGAGAAGGTATGTATAGACAGCCACTGTATATTGCATATGTGGCAGTTCGAACGTGATCGTAAAAGGAAAAGCGCAAAGCCAGAACACTTTACAGCTGCTCAAAGGGTCATTTATTTTCGACAGTTTGATTTCATGCCCGTGGGTGGTGGTATATGACCACATACTCTCCCCACTTTTCAACTTGTTTCGCGATATCAGACAAGTGAGTTCGCACTTTATTCTGCGATGTTCATCCATTAATTATGTATACTTTAAGAATATCTTGGGGCATTGCCGCTATCACACAGACAATAATTAGCTATGGCGTCGGCTTCTTTCGGTCGAGGAAGTTTCCGTTTCGTCAACCGCGCCTCCGTAAACGGTTGTTGAAAATGTTCTTAGCGCACCGACGTCTCGCCTCTCGTCATCGGTCGACAACTGGACGCCGGTCGTAGTCGGCTGTTTGGCTTCCGCCAGGGAGGTCCTCAACCAGAGGCGCCACCGACTCGAACATCTCGCGCTCCAGCACACGCGTTGTACGCGGCTCCAGCGGGCTCGTGATCGTAGTTCTTTCCAAGGAGGCCAGCTTCTGGCTTGAGTCGACCAACAACAAGATGATGAAGATCACGATGCTGACCAGCAGCGCCAGCGCGCAGATCATGCACGGCCACGTCGCCTTCGTCTGCCGGTCGTCTAGCTGGGACTCCCACTCGTACGATGGCCGTTGGACAACCACTTTTCCCGGCGACATCGGCTGCGGGTGTGCCTGCAGTGCATCAAACACGTTTTGCCGTTCTGTACACGGGTTCCATGCACAAGCTGCAGCTTTGTGTGTGTGTGTGTGTGTGTGTGTGTGTGTGTGTGTGTGTGTGTGTGTGTGTGTGTGTGTGTGTGTGTGTGTGTGTGTGTGTGTGTGTGTATTGGCCGATTCGTAAAAAACCTTATATGACAGCTGAGCCCTGTACAAGGCACCGTATAGAGTCAGGCTGGTCTGACTCGGCTGCCACACCAAGCGCTTGCGCTAGTTTGTCTTCTTGTGCCCTCATGTTGCGTTCTTTTTTTTTTTGCGCTGTATTAACTATGATTGGTATTGTCGCGTCGTTATGCAGACTGTCAGCTAGGAAAACCCAATAAAAATGAATTCACTCAACAGGACTCTTTTGTTTCCAAGAGTGACTAAGGTAAGAGAATCCACCATGCTGTGGGCTGCAGTCTAGGCACTGATTCGCCATGTGTGGGTTATTTTTCTAAAACTTAAGTCGCCAGTTAGCTTGTCTTAACACAGAAATTTCAGTGGGGGCACATTGCGAGACTCCCAAACGTAAAGTATACAGCCCCACTTCCCCAACCCGTATTCCTTAGAAGATCCAGTTTTGGTATAGCTGACAATAAGTGTTGCTCATGCAGTCAGGCACAGTGTGAACAAGAGTGGCACAAGACTTAACAAGCAATGGATGTGCGCTATGGCTTCCTGAATAGGAAATGCAGTTTCTCATGAGGTGCACTATTTCATTACGTGCAGTCTCATGATCGCTCAGAGTGACAAACGACCTATAGGAAGGCTGACAATCAGAATCCTCAAGATATATCGTCAAGAGCATTCTATCATTCTGAAAAACATTCTGAGGCGCGCCACTCACGCGAATTTTCACATTGCCATGCGATGTCCACCCATTCAGGGCTCACACGCAGCACTCACGTTTTGAACGGGTGCGTCCGATGCTGTCACATACAGTTGACTTTCCTTCCTGTAGTTCGAAGCTCCCTTGGACATCCGTGAGTCGCCAGCGGCAGTACCTCTTTTCCCGATGACGTCGTTTTGGGCCTGAACGTTAGCCTGGCGTTCTGGCGTCTTTACCTGTAGTTCGTACGTTGAGCCTCGTCTGGATCTTGGAGACTGCGCCGACGAAACGGGCTTGGATGGCAGCGGCTTCGCGACGCCGATACCAAATGCAGGGCTCTTGTCAGGAACATTGGCCAAAGGTGCCACGGGCGTGGCAGGTTCAGTGATTTCATACCTAGAGCCGCGCCTGGACCTTCCAAGTCCCTGACGTGTTGGTTGACGAGGGGCATCGGGACTCCCGGGCACGGTCGGTGGCACCTTAGCGAGCTCGAGGACGTCCTCTCCCTTAGACTTTGCGATGCTCTTCCGGCGAAGGTTGGCCTCAGGTGACGCAGCTACGAATGCTTTTGCTTCAGCGACGTCGTGCCTGGAGCTTCGCCTAGAGACCGCAGGTAGCTGAACCGGTGGCTGACGCGCTTCGGGAAGCACCGAAGACGCCGGTTCGTTACGAACCTTCCTCGCCATATCTAAGACGTCTTCACCCTTGGACAGCGCGCGGCTTCTGCGTCGCTCGTTGGACATGATCGAGAGACGGTGGCGCAGCCGCTTTTAATGTTGTTGGTTGGTGGTTGGTCCTTGCCTTGGCGCAACCCGCCCTGGGGGTATCTGTCTTCTTCTTCTCCTTTCATATTGTACAGCACGGGGTGGTGTTTGTTCCTCCTCCTCTTCATAGTGGCTGATATGTACCCTTGCCGTTATACTTAGTGGCACGGAAGTGGTTCATTTTTTCGTGATCTTTATTTTTTTACACTTACCACGCTTTAACGTAACGTAATTCTTCTTAGTGGCTTCTGTCTTGTACCCGCGAGCTGGTAAGCTGCTAGCAGGAGATCTGGTTTTTATGGGTGGTTTTCTGCTACAATAACACGCGCGCTGTGAAAGTTCTAAATTTAAAGAATGCAGAGTTACTTGTAACCAAGCGCAATGTCAGCTGCAAAGATCGCGGCTTCACTTTACACTCAGCCGGATAACATAAGGAGAGAAAGCGTAAGGCAAAACAAAGACACGTAGGACAGGTGGCCGTGTCAAAGCAGACCTGTAGTTGGCGACCCCCTGCTGGAGAGAGGAAATGGGATACTGATGCTTCACAACCTGTGTTGGCCACGGGTTTGGTATTTTTGAATACGTAAGCATTTCTATGTTTACTAAGCGATAAGCCTCCCCGTCCCTATACGTCCTGTCCCCACATAGTGCTGATCGCGTTGTTTGGGCGTTTCGGTAGAGTTTCATCGTCATGTTATGGTCGCATCTGCAGGCGACTTTTACACTCAAAGGCGGAACATATGAGTGTACCGTCATGTGTACCGGCGCCGCACGGGTACTAGCGGTCGTACTAAAACGCAGCCTGTGTCACAGTTCCCAGTCCCAATAGATTATGCCGCTGTATACCTCAACAATATCCTGATAAACTTTGTTTAGCATCGACCTCCACGGAGCTCATCCCGTTCTAATGCTCAAGTTCCGCTAGCCTGTCGTTACCTCTGTCGTTCTCGAAGTGAGCCCCGCGGATTACCTTTTCCGGCTAGCCTCGAACTCATCTGACTCATGTGAGGTGGCCCTCCGGTTGGCGTTCCCTGTCGACTCGAACCGGACTTGACCGCTTTGGCGCAGAGATCCGGAGCGACCCCTGCAGTGTGATATGGACCTGGTTCTGGGAGAACAGCACTCTCTGTGTCGAGAACGACTCCGGGAGCTCCCTCTGGAGTGAGAGTGTTCCTTGGATCAAGGGCGCCCCTTAGCACCTCTTAGGCTGCTGGAACTGATTGAAGCTGTCATTTCTAGTTCACGGCGGCGAAGCTCCGTTTTTCGAAGCTTCCACCGCCGCTCTCTCCTATCTTCTTCTGACAGCGTACGGGATCTGGAATCTCTGCTTGCACGTTTTGCCCGCCATATGGTGCAGGTCTCCGCACAGCTCACTTTATGGTGTGCACTGACATTGGTCGCCCTGGTTCACGCCGCTACATCCACTCAAGCTGGACTCTTCGAATGTCTGCAAATATCGACACCATGGTCTAGTCTGCCGCACGCGTATGAGATGTCGACTTGCTTGCCATAAAGGGAGCACCGCACAAGCACTGGGCCGTAGCGTAAAGGTTCGTAACCTTGAGTGCGTCGAAAGCTATATATTGCTACATGCATGCTGCTACATGCATGCTTATGATGGTGCTATAGTGTTTTTAACTCTTTTGACAGCCAAAACCAAAAGGTTTCTTTCGTTGACGATGTTGTTCTCGAAGTCCTATGGACCGTCTCTGAGACATGTTCCTGATTACCCCTTTACGCGCGGTTTGGGGGCAGCCTCGTAAGCACTGGCTTAAACGTTCTTTCAGCCACATGGATCGCCGTGATTTTCGTATACCTTGCAGAGTTGTCTCAGTCAGACACCCTGGCCACTATAATGCCTTGCTGTATGTTCGGAGAGACCACGTCTGAGCTCTTCCGCGTCAGGAAGAGGCCCGCCGCTTCCATGATAACGTTACTGATCGCGGTGGGTCAATACCCCTCCGCGCGGGCCTATTATAATTTTGGCATTCTCCTTGGGCATTGGAGGCATCCGAGACGCCCTCATGATCCTGTTCTTGAGTTTATGTCCTATTTCCCAAGTTCTGGGTGACGTGTCGGTGTTGGGCCTACATTTCCAAATGCCGCCACCGCAGGGGCGGTTGGCAGAATCCAATGTGGCGGACACGCGCACTTCGAAACGACCGACTTCCATCTAAATTCTGCCGAACATTCTTCGGTCGTAAGGTCCTCCCCATCAACTGTCACCTGCATATATGTTCACTGAAATCTCCGAATCGTTGGTCTGGGATAATCGGCGCTACGCCAGGCAACACTGGTTCATACAATGCCACACACCTACTACTGACAGAAAATAGACCACCGTGGAAACCACCTTATAGAAGGTCGTCCTCGTCGCCTTCGTCGTCATCGTCATAATAATCATCATCACCATGGTTACGCAGATGACTTGCCAGGCCCTTGAAAACTCTTATACACATAGGAAATAAAAAAAAAGAATGAGTAGCAAAACTGCAGGAAACCCTCAACCACACCCAACTGTCGGCTCCGAGGTAGAAGCCAGACACAGCCGGGCCGGGTACCGACCCTGGCCTGATGCAACAGGCCAACCAGGGTTCTGATCCTACATGCCCACTCGCGATCCTGATTCAGATCCACACGGGTGTACCGCCGTGCGATCCGATGTGTCCAACCACTCGGCCACACAGCTGGTGTTAACGTGGGATATGGGGGACACCATATACTTTTGGAGTCTGGCCGTGTCTGTACTCGGAGCGGTAGTGGTGTATCGAGTAAGCCCGGAAGATAAACATATAGTAAATTAAGCCTTGAGAATGGAATCCTCCTTTGCACCATCTTCGTAAGAAGAGCAAAACTACACACAGGGACAGCTAGAAAGAAAGACACAACACAAGCGCTTGACTGCAACTAAGCGTTTATTCGCAAGCGCGACATATAAATAGGAAAGAAAGAAGACAAACAAATAGCCCACGTGTCATATCGGTTGTCCATTATTGCCCACCACACCATCCAAAAAACGAAGTTCCTTCTGCGTAAGCGAGATAGACGGTGCACTGACACAATCAATATCATCTCGTTCCATTTCTGCAGCTTCAACTATCAATCTCGTTAACATATCCCTGTTGCGATACAAAGTGCACGTGTTATCAAAGTATGGCATACAGCCACAATTCTTGCAGTGGATAGCCAGGTGTCCATCCACGCCTTTCTGCACCTTATTATCATGTTCTTTTACTCGCTCATTGATACATCTTTCAGTTTGTGCAACGTATGCGCGACCACATGACATGGGTATCCTATACAAAACAGTCTGTGCGCACCGAACATAGTCATTTTGATGGTTAATTTTACAACGCTTTTTTTCTTTCTGAACAGGGCAAGTTTCACTACACATTTTAGACAGCTTCTCTGGTGCAGACATAACCACTCTTACGCCAGCCTTATTACCCATGTCGTGTGGTGTAAGGGGCTGCGTAAGACGTCTTTACATGATGATCGACATGGGCGAATTACACGGAAGGTTCACGGTTTACCGATGATTCCCTCCGGAGCTTCGCCCACTCATCATCATTCACCCCGTGGATATGCTGTGAATTTTTGTCGACACCGTGTCCTGAGATGGACGACCACAATGCCCCTAAAGTGTTTGCCGCAGCTGACGTCCACATTGCGCCCTTGTCTGCCGCTCTGGTCCCGGTATTTTCGCCTGCCCTCACTGACTCACCTGTTCTGCTTTCGCCATCTGCAGCTTCTGCTAGTCGCCGAAACTTTATGCTTCCGTTTCCTGTAATTACCTTCTGCAGTGGTTCTTCGGCAATCTATGCGTGCAACCTGAGGTTACTAACCAGACACATAGACCATCCATGCACTAGCCGGAATTCCTAGCAGGAGTCCTAACGCTGCATACTCGAAAGCGGTGCTGCTGCGGCAAGGTCTGCTGCCTTCAAATTATACACCGCTAGTCACGCCCGACATATCACTACGGATGATGCCAAAGCCGATCGTACGATTATCGATCCCTGGAATTACTAAAAAATCAAACATGCCAGCTGATGGACTCAAGTATTTCGCATTATCTTATATTGCGCATATGTATGGACACGCGGTGCGTATTTTTACTGATGGCTCTGTGACACAAACACCTTCGGCAGCAGCTTTCACGATACCTACCATGCTTATGACGCAACGCTTCAAGATAGCGCATCATACATCGCCTACTGCTGCTGAACTGACCGGTGTCCGAGAAGCTGTCTGTTATGTTCGGCGAGCAGATCGACGGAGAAGAGCAGGCGACGGCGGCCTAGCGCATGGCTTTTCCTGTAGAAACGTCGTGGTATGCACTCTGTACGCAGCAGAAGTGGCGGCTTTGCTCCCGCGACGCACATGGTCAGTAATTGCTGTGACGGACATAGCTGCACAGCATAGGGTTGACATGACGGTTGACAGGTCTCTTCACGGCGGCATGTAGGACATTTCGGAAGAGCATCCGAGAAAGCAACAACAGGGGGGGAGTCGCTTCCAAAGACAGCGGGAGCTCGCTGTCAAAGTAATCCTTTGACCTTCCTGCTCGGTTGAAAGGTTGTCAAGCAGTTGCCCCTCGGAAGAAATGACCCCACCGTGGAAATGTGCGGAAGTGCTTTTGGGTACAATAGACCTGTCAAACGGTTCTCTTGAAGTGCGGCTGGGTTGCATGCCGCCGTGTAAACAGAGTGGCAACGTGGGCCTGCTGCAGAGTCGTGCTAACTGATCACGTGATTAGTGGATGATATCTTTCGGTGAAGCTCGGTGCAGCAAGCGGGTCGAAAGGTCGGACCGCGAGGGCGTAACCGTAGGCTCTCATGGAGAGGGTGAACATGTACGTGATTGGTAAAGTGCTGCATATGGGTTGGTCCCAGGAGGCGGTCGCAGAAGCGATCAAGTGTATTTAACGGAGAAAAGAGAATCGGAGGAAGGGAGAGCTGAGCGCTTACTTGGGTCGCAGACGCGGCAAGGTGGCCAGAGGTCGAGCTTGGCGCTGCCTCTGACGAGTTATGATGAAGTTCTAAAGCTTAGTGCTTATTTACGTTTGAGTGGAAACGTTAAGGGCTCGGGAAGAACCGCTTGGTGTGGTTTGAGCCCAGTTGTGTTCTTGAGATGTGACTGGCCGCCCCGGCCAAGCTTGTAAATAGCGTACAGTTTGAATAAAACTTGAGTGTTTAGCTGTAAGGACATCTTGCTCCAGATTCCGTCCTTCAACGTGTCGCCGCGGTCATCGGAACCATCATCGAGAGAGAGAACAACACCACTCTCAAATTTAACTCTGTCCGCTATATTCTACAACAAAGTCCTGCGGAGTGGACATTATTTTCAGATTCTAGGCCGGCATTTCAACTAATAATGGACTATATGAAGCAAGGAGACGCTTATGGTCCTCTTGTTAGTCAAATCATGAGCGTCCTTACTGAGGCTTCTCAATACGGACACAACTTTGCACTGCAGTGGATTCCCAGCCACTGGAAATGAACAAGCTGACGCAGAAGCGAAACGGCACATATCACCGGCCAACTGACTGTGAGGATGCGGTTGTCACGGTGTAGTTATTAGGCCTCGATGATGCAGCGAACCGGCCAAGCCCAAAGCACCGAACAGACTACCGATGATTACCCACACCCGATGAAGAAGAAGCCCTTGTGATGATGATTATGTACAGATGACGAAGAGGAGCCTTTTAGGTGCCCACACTAATTTCCCCCGCGCGAGAGCGGCCATCCTGGCCGCAGATTAAAGAGGTATAGCGCGCCTTGTGAAAGGCTTCATACGCGAAACGTGGACCACCTCAGTTGCGCGGCAGCGACGGTCCGTTGGAAGAACAACAGGCGCTACGCGATAGTTCACGGGAGATGTCTGCGCTAAGACGGTGTAGGGACCGATGAAACGAAACTGAAATTTGTCACACAAGCCAGGAGTGCGAATTGGTGTCCACAAAAGCACTTCATCGCCAGGCCGGAACGACACGACGCGACGACAGGCGTCATAGTTAGCTTTACGATACTGTTGGCTTGCTTCGGTATTTGTGCGCGCGAGCTGGCGAGAGCGCAAGAGACGGGACAGGTATTCTTCAGGCGACGACGAACAGGCTTTGATGGGTGCTGCGAAGAAAGAGGCGTCAAGGAAGGAAGACGGCGAACGACCATAAACAAGGTAGAAGGGCGAGTATCCGGTTGTACGTTGGACAGCGGTGTTGTATGCGAACGTCACGAAAGGCACAATGGTGTCCCAGTTTTTGTGGTCTGGGTGTACATACATGGCT
This sequence comes from Hyalomma asiaticum, assembly GCA_013339685.2. Classification (NCBI taxonomy): domain Eukaryota; kingdom Metazoa; phylum Arthropoda; class Arachnida; order Ixodida; family Ixodidae; genus Hyalomma; species Hyalomma asiaticum. The sequence goes on from CM023482.1 coordinate 52,725,547, forward strand.
ATCATGTCGGAAAGCGTCCTATGGAATCGCTCAGTCAAGCCGTTCGTTTGCGGATGGTAACTCGACGTAGTCTTGTGAGTGATGCCAGATGCTTTGAGGACTTCTTCTACGAGTTGCGACAGGAACGCTTTTCCACGGTCGCTCAGGAGAACGCGAGGAGCACCGTGACGCAATATTAGAGCTTGAAGTATAAAGTCAGCGACGTCAGAAGCTGAGGCAGAACTCACGCAAGCTGTTTCCGCGTACCGAGTCAAATGGTCAACAGCTGTTACGATCCACCTCTTCCCGGTGAGCGTCACCGGGAGGGGACCATACAGGTCAATTCCGACGACTTCGAATGGTGCAGAGGGACACGGGAGCGGCTGAAGCTGTCCGCTTGGAGCAGATGTACGAAGCTTTCGACGTTGACAAAGTGGGCAGGAAGCGACATATCGCGCCACACTAGCAGATAAGCCGGGCCAGTAGAAACGACCTTTTATTCGGTCGTAGGTTTTTGTCATGCCAAGATGGCCAGCAGTCATGTCGTCGTGATACGCTTTCAAGACATGGGCCCGAAGCGAGCGAGGCAGGACAGGCACCCAGCGTTGGCCGTCAGGGTGATAGACATGGCGGTACAGGACGGTGTTGTCGAGCTTGAACTGCTCCAGCTGTCGACGAAGGCGGGCGTTAGGAGGCCGCGAAGCTCCTTCAAGGCGGTCCATTATGCGTCGACAATAAGAGTCCGCAAGTTGATGAGATGCAAACGAGTCATGGTCATCCGGAGGCATCGCATCTGTAGGTGTTAAGGACAAAACACATGAAGTGTGAGCGTTTGAGGGCGTGTCACGGATGGCATCTGAATGACCACTACATGGTGTGGTAGGAAGTGGACAGCGAGAGAGCGCGTCTGCGTCTTGGTGTTTTCTGCCGCTCTTGTAAACAATAGTGAAGTCGTGTTCTTGCAGACGAAGAATCCAACGACCAAGGCGTCCGGACAAGTTCTTAAGCGTCGAAAGCCAGCACAATGCATGATGGTCTGTGACGACAGTAAAATGGCGCCCGTGAAGATAAGGCCTGAACTTCTGGATGGACCAAACGACAGCTAGGCACTCTTGCTCAGTGATCGTGTAATTTTTCTCTGCGTTAGTCAGTACTCGGCTTGCGTAGGCGACGACCCTTTCTCGTGAAGACTCGTCACGCTGTAACAGAATACCACCAATGCCGTGTCCACTTGCGTCCGTATGCAAGAGTGTAGCTGCAGACTCATTGAAGTGGCAAAGTACAGGTTCCGATGTTAGGGCGTGCTTAAGACGCGCGAACGCCGATTCACATTCAGGTGACCATACGAAGGGAACTCCAGCACGAAGTAACTTGTGCAAAGGTGAAGCGATGGAGGCGAAGTCACGTATAAATCTGCGAAAGTAGGAAGCGAGGCCCAAGAAACTTCGCAAGTCTTTCGCCTTTTCGGGACGAGGAAAGTGCATAACCGCCGAAACCTTGTCGGGGTCGGGACGAATGCCATCCTTGCTCACAATGTGGCCTAATACTTTAATGCTCTTGCTCGCAAAGCGGCATTTTTTGGTGTTCAACTGGAGGCCGGCGTTGGCAAGGCACGTAAGGACTTCGTCAAGGCGCTGCAAGTGCTGCGAGAATGTTGATGAGAAAATAACAATGTCGTCTAAATAGCACAAGCAAGTCTTCCATTTCAGGCCTCGGAGAACGGTGTCGATCATGCGCTCGAATGTCGCAGGAGCATTGCAGAGGCCGAATGGCATGACATTGAACTCGTAAAGTCCATCTGGTGTTGAAAATGCTGTTTTCTCTTTGTCATCCTCATGCATAGGAATCTGCCAATAGCCCGAACGTAAATCTAGACTGGAGAAGTACTCTGCGCCCTGCAGAGAATCCAAGGCGTCATCAATGCGCGGCATAGGATATACATCCTTGCGCGTGATCTTGTTGAGAGCTCGGTAGTCCACGCAAAAACGCACAGAGCCGTCTTTTTTCCTCACCAAAACGACAGGGGATGACCAGGGGCTAGTAGACGGGCGTATTATATTCCGTTGCAGCATATCGGCGACGTTTTCTTCGATTACTTTCCGTTCGGCTAGCGATACGCGGTAGGGGCGGCGACGCACGATGGATCTGCCGTCTGTCTCTATCCGATGTGTGGTAACGGAGGTCTGTCCTAATGAAGCGGAGTGCGCGTCAAATGAAGTCTTGTGTTTTTGTAGTAAGGCGAGCAGCTCTTGCGACTCCAGAGGCGACAGGTCGGGACTAATGGCCGCTGCAAGGGCAGATAGAGAAGCGGAACTTGCAACAGAAGAAACTGCAGATGAAGCTTTCTTTAGGGGAAGAACACAGAGAGAGTCACAACCAGTGGTGGAAGCCAGTGTAGCGCCTTTAGGGATGAGTACTTTTTCAGATGTCGTGTTTGCTGCGCAAAGATGGGCGGATCCATCGGCAAAACGAACCAGGCCTGTGGCGAAAGCAATGCCTCTTGTGAGCCAGCGTTCGGAGGGAAGTGCGAGCACGTCGCCTCTGTCGATGACATCAGACGTTATTGTAATAATCCGCTGATGGCCCGGAGGTATCTCGGTATCTTCGGCAGCAAGCAAACGAAGTGGTGCATCATCTGCGTGAAGCGAATAGTCGGTGTCGTCCATGTGAAGAATACGTTGCCGGCAGCAGATGGAGGCAGATGCTGCAGAAAGAAAATCCCAGCCTAATATAACTTGGTGCGCGCACGAACACAGCACTGCGAATTGTATGTAATGGAGTATTCCGTCGATGTAAACCCGAGCAGTGCACATAGCGGAAGGGCGAATGGCGTCCCCTTGAGCAGACATGAGTGCAGGACCGTCATAGGGGGTCGTAACTTTTCGCAGGCTTGTACACAAATCACCGTGGATAACCGATACAGAAGCACCCGTGTCAATCAAAGCTTCCACTCTAATACCTTCGACTACAACCAAAATCACATTGCACGGGCGCGTTGGAGGAATTTCTGTCCTGTCGTTAGATGCAGCTTTTCCTCCAAAAGCTGCATGACTTATTTTTCCTGACGGCGATCGGAGAAGTGGGAGAGTGGTCGTAGTGGCGACGTAGAACGACGAAGTGGTGACGGAGAACGACGTCTGGATGGACGGTAGTTCGGGCCCGTGTCAGACGCTGCATTTGGCGAACCAGAGCGGGTGGGAGGGGGAGAATAGGGACGGCGTTGGGCGGAGGTTCGCACAGGAAAGTCGTCCCGTTCGGATACGTCGTATCCGCGACGCTCGTCCTGCTGACGCCTACGGCAAAAGCGTGAAATATGGCCCCGATATCCGCAATAATAACATATGGGACGTGTCGGGCGCCACTGCGGATAAGATTGTGGGCGAGTTGCGCCGGTAGAAATAGAAGCCACGTGGGCCTGCGTCGGTGTAGAAGGCATCGGTTGTACCACGACTGGCGAAACTGCGGCAACTTGAGCGTACGTTGGCTGGGGCCTAGGGTGCACAGGTTCCATGTAACCGGTGCCAGCCATAGACGCCAGCTCCTCCTTTACGACGTCCCGCAAAGTGGCACTGGAGGCGTGCTGAGGCAGAGGGCTTACGGCGAAGCCAAGAAGCTGTAGTTCTTCCCGTATGATTGAGCGGATCATCGTGCGCAATGAGGGGTCAGTGGCGGTGATGTTATCACTTGTGTCTGGTTGCAAACGAACGGACTCAAGTTCGTCAAAACGCTGGCATGTAGCGATAATATCGGCGACGCTGTTGGGATTGTGGATGGCCAGCGCATTGAACGCGACAGCACCGATGCCCTTGAGTATGTGTCGAACTTTTTCTGATTCGGTCATGGCCGTGTTCACACGTCGACAAAGGGCGAGGACATCCTCGATGTAGGAGGTGTAGGACTCGCCGAGTTGTTGTCGACGAGTGTCGAGCGTCTTCTTAGCGAGAGCAGATCGAACGGCCGGTGTACCGAAGACTTGTCCAAGCTTTTGCTTGAAGCTCTGCCAGTTTGGAAAATCGATTTCATGGTTGAAAAACCAAGTCTTGGCTACTCCCGTAAGGTAAAAGGACACATGGCTTAGCTTGAGCGGCTCGTCCCAACGGTTGGCTGCGCTCACCCGGTCATAGTCGTCAAGCCAATCCTGAACGTCCTCTCCGCGGAGTCCAGCGAACAGGTGGGGGTCGCGCTGGTGCCCATTGACAATCACATAGGGAGGGGATGCAGCAGTCGGTGCCGAGAGGGCGGAAGTAGAAGGAACGGCCTGCGCGTCGTGGGACATGACGGCGGAGAAATGGCACAATCGGCGACCTGATCGGAGCTCCAGGAGTGAGATCGGGATGGTAGAGGACGGGGGACCGAAAAGCACTCTCCACCACTTGTGAGGATGCGGTTGTCACGGTGTATTTATTAGGCCTCGATGATGCAGCGAACCGGCCAAGCCCAAAGCACCGAACAGACTACCGATGATTACCCACACCCGATGAAGAAGAAGCCCTTGTGATGATGATTATGTACAGATGACGAAGAGGAGCCTTTTAGGTGCCCACATGACTATCAACTTTTCACGACACGATGTCAGTGCCTTGCTCTCCAGCTCCATGAAAGCCTCAGTTTCGCAACTATGGGATGACCCTGACCTTCGACAAGAGCGCCTTCATAGACTTGACGCTGGCGTGTGCTTTCGTCTTCCAGTCCGGCTACGACGAGATCAAGAGACGCTATTGCACAGACTACGGTTGGGTATTGCCTGCACTCGCAGATATCTCTTTAAGATCGGACAGGAAGAGAGTCCCGATTGTCGCGTGTGTCACACATCAGAGACTATATACCATACCCTCTGCGTGTGCCCTCAATATTCGGCCGAAACGAGAACACTTCAGTGCGTGGTAGGTGGTCTGGACTCCCGGTTTTCGGAGGAGAACCTTTTAGGTGCATGGAAGAACACGGACCACGCCCAAAGCAACTTCAAGGCACTTTCTAATTTTTTGTGTGACACAGGTTTAGATGCCCGTCTCTAATACTGTACTGTAAAGACTACTGTGCATGGTACACATCAGCTTACAGGACGTGTATAGTGACTTGTACTTTACCATCGTCAACTCTCATACATCCCTCTATCTCTATTTATCCCTTACACCTGTGAGGAGTAGCAGGCCAGAGACTCACTCTCAAGGCCGACATCTCCTTTCCTATCATTAAATGCTATCTTCATCTCTATGCGTCCAATGCCTCTGGATGTCCGTTACTTCTGCTACGTGGCTAGTGTCTGGGGAGCTTCGAGGATGCAGTGCTTGAAGACGGGACACCACTGCCGATTTGTGCGTCGCACATACTGCTGACGCCGAAGCTTCTGGCGACATATTCTTCAGCGCTATTGATCCCGAACTCACACCTCTGCAGCGCAAAGAGATCGTCCGCCTTCTACAACATTTCCGATCCTCATTCGACTACAACCAAGCATCTTTGGGTCGAACGTCAACAGCTGTTCGCCGCATCGATACCGGTCAACAAGCACCACTGCGCCAGCGCCCATACCGTGTGTCGACCGCAGAACGCTGTCATTGATCAACAGGTAGATGATATGCTGAATCGCGGATTAATCCAGCCCTCCTTGGGGCTCTCCAGTTGTGCTGGTAAGAAAAAGGATGGGTCAATCAGGTTCTGCGTGGATTACCGTCGTCTGAACCGAATAACGCGCAAGCATGTCTACCCTTCCCCATGCATCGACGATGCCCTCGAGTGCCTACAGGGAGCAGAATTCTTTTCTTCCTTGGATTTGCGATCCGGATACTCGCCGGTAATGGCGGAGGCCGATCGCGAAAAACGGCTTTTGTGACGCCCGACGGTCTTTACAAGATTAAAGTCATGCCTTTCGGCCTCTGCGACGCGCCTGCTGCTTTCGAGCGCATGATGGACACGATCCTTCGAGGCCTCAAGTGGAATAATTGTTATTTAGACGACATTGTGGTCTTCTCCACCGATTTCGCGTCCCATCCAATTCGACTTGAACAAGTTCTGACGCATCTCACAGCTGCGGGGCTTCAACTGAACTTGAAGAAGTGCCACTTCGCAGCTCGAAATCTTGTCATTCTAGAGCATGTTCAATTGTTTCGAAGGACGGTATTCTTCCCGACCCGCCAAACTTTCAGCCGCTTCATCGTTCTCCAAACCAAGTACCATGAAAGAGCTCCGCAGCTTCATCGATTTCTGTTATTTCCGACTCTGTGTGCCATTTCGCTGGAATCATCGCCCCTTTGACCAAGCTCCTTACTGGCAGTCATGACCTTTCAGCATGGTCTCCTGCTTGTGACGATACTTTCGACGAACTACGCCGCTAACATCGCCTCCTATTCTGCGACACTTCGACCTCTCTGCATCCATTGAGATTCACACCGACGCCAGCAGTGGTGTTGAGCCAGGTGCTGTCTTTGCTCAACAGAAAGATGGCTTTGAAGAGCATGTTGTTGCCTATGCAAGCCGAACTCTTAGCAAAGCAGAAGACAACTTTTCGGTCAATGAAAAGGAATGTCTCGCTATCATTTGGGCTACCGACAAATTTCGACCATACGTATACGGGCGCCCTTTGACATAGTGACGGACCACCATGCCCTTGTGTTGGTCGTCGTCCCTCAAAGATCCAAGTGGTCGCCTCGCCCGATTGGCCATGCGCCTTCAAGAATACGACATACGCGTCGTGTATCGCTCCGGTCGCAGACATTCGGACGAAGACACCCTCTCCTGATCACCCCTACCTACAGCATGCATCACCGACGCCATATGCGATACCGCAGCCCTTGCCATCTCCAACATGCCTTCCAAGCAGCGCAAGGATTCGTGGATTGCTTCCGTCCTAGACTTCCTGTCTGGTCAGACCCCTGCTCCCATTTCTCGGACGTTTCGTCGGCAAGCCAGGCGCTTCACTGTTCGGGAAGACGTGCTGTACCGCCGGAATTACAGCCCCGGCGGTCGTCAGTGACTCCTTGTCATTCCCCGTCATGCATGTGCTCTCCGAAATCTGCTGCACTTTTCACGACGACCCGCAATGTGGCCACGCAGGTTTTCTGAAGACCTATTCTCGAGTTTCGTTCGACAGTATGTTGGGTCGTGTTCCATCTGCCAGCGACGAAAGACGCTGCCTCAGCACGCCGCCGGCCCCTTTTTATCATCCCTGCCATGCCCCGCCCGGCCTTTCGATCGCGTCGGCGTCGACATCTACGGTCCTTTACCCGCCACACTACACGGTAACCATTGGATAATCGTTGCCGTCGATCACTTCACACGATATGCGGAAACTGCCGCCTTTCCGTCGTCTACAGCAAAGGATGTTGCGGCTTTCATTCTTCGCAATCTCGTCCTTCGTCACGGAGCTCCTCTAGAGTTTCTGAGCGACAGCTGTCAAGTATTCCTCTCCGACGTCATCACAGCATTGCTTCGTGAGTGCCGCGTCGTCCACCGCACCACCAGTGCTATAGCATCCACAAGCAAACGGGATGACAGAACGCTTTAACTGCACTATGGGAGACGTTCTCGCTATGTACGTCTCATCAGACCACTACAACTGGGACCGAGTGCTGCCTTTTGTTACCTTCGCGTATAATACCGCCATTCAAAGCACAACTGGATTTTCGCGCTTCTTTCTCCTCTGCGGACGAGAACCTTCTTGCACCATGGAAACTATCCTTTCATACCGCTCCGACGCCTCAGAGTCCACGACTATATCTCAAGCAGCTACATAAGCCGAAGAACGCCGACAACTGGCACGTTCATTCGCGTCACAGTGCCAGAAGCATGAACCACGATGCGTCCGCTACAACTACGTCGTATGCCCCGGCTCACTCGTCCTGCTGCGTGTCCCGTCCACTACTCCCGATTCCGTGGGGAGTAGTTGTACTGAAGATGTGTGAGCACGATGTGTGAGCATTTGTGTGAGCACGAAACTGTACGGTGAACTTACTTCTTATTGTATGTTTGATGCATCACTACGTAAGTGCATTGTAAACTAACCTTTCTTTTGTATGATAGATGTACGATCACGTGTGTTATGTACTGAAACACAGTATTTTCCCCTCCGCCCACTATAAAATGGGCTCTGTGGGTACTGTGATAAATATGATAAATAAATAAAAGCTTGGTAGGTTGCATGTGTGCCTATGTGCTTGTTATGTCCACATTTAAATCGCAGTTTAGCACAAACAGCGTTTCTTTTCTTAAAAGCCGAGCTCTTTGAGACGGCTATCGTTTGTCAACCGCGAACAGAGAAATGTGGGCCGATACTGGGAGCAGTGCACAGGGGTTGAGGTGCGGAAAACTTGAGGCGCCGGTCAAAGTTGCGGGTTCGATCCCCGCAGTCGCGGCGTTTCATATGTCTATTTACCGCAGCCCGGCATTTGGCGTGTCTATTTTAGTTGATCCTTGGTTAAGTTCCATAAGATTCAAACACCTGTAGCGCATACCAGTTTCCGTGGGCTGAGCACTACAGGTATGGGCCACAAGAGACTGCAGTGTCGTTAATCGTGACGTACACGACGAGTGTATCACTTTAGTGAAGTAAAGATCAGTCATTCATGTTGTTCGTCATATGTTTATAGCCTACCTCCAGAATATCGGGGTATACCAGGTGAACGAGACGGCCAGGAGAGCACCCAGACGTAGATAGATAGATAGATAGATAGATAGATAGATAGATAGATAGATAGATAGATAGATAGATAGATAGATAGATAGATAGATAGATAGATAAAGTTCAAAGTGACTCAAGTTCTTCAAGAAATGCTTCACATTTCAAATTCAACAATTCACGCTTCTTACATAGCTGTTGCCGTTGTTCTCTTGTGACTCGTGGCCCAGTGGCGTAGCCAGAAGTTTTTATCGGTTGCAGGGGGATTCGGAGACATACATACATACATACATACATACATACATACATACATACATACATACATACATACATACATACATACATACATACATACATACATACATACATACATACATACATACATACACGCGCGTGTGTGTCGGTGTGTGTTTTCACGAGAACTTAAAAGCGTCAACACGAAGCTTTTGAGTACATAGCCCCATGAATTGGAGCCCAATGCTTGATTACGTATGAACGTCGCTGCATCGCCTTTAGCGAAACAGCATACCTTTTCTGCCATGCTATAAACACAGGCGAGAATAGCACAGTAATGAAGCTAGTGAAATGGCGGATTTTTCATAATAGCCGCAACAAACTGCGGCAATGCGCTGCGACTTGAGCAAGTCGCATTGCTTATATTCGCCGTGGGCAAGCGTACTCCCTTCTGTGCTGGTGCTCATCAGAGAACCAATGGTCTGTGGCCTACTTCAACTCCTACATTCAGTTGTCATGCCAACGAAGCGCTGAAATACTGATACTCTCTCAGAGTGAAAATTTTCAGAGATCGCAAAGAAGCGACGACGAACTGTAGCGGAAATACCTTGATGATAATTTCAAAATAAAGCATAACGATCGATGTACACACGGGCATGAAACGCTGTAAGGAAGTCGTGGCAGGAGTCGCAGTCAGGGACAGCGGGCAGGATACCTGAGGTAGGTAAGCTAAAAATGTCGCTTCAACAAACACATTCTTTTGAAGCTATATATGTATTGATCCTGGCGTTGTCCTGATAAACTCCGAAAGACTCTCCAAGTTCGCGCGCTTTTAGACAGGGCGATGTTTTAATATACTATTCGGATTTATGGTCTCCTCACCCTGAGTTACTAGGTCGCTGCGTTATACAGGCGCTTCTTTCACCAATTTTTTATACATTTGCAGGAAGTGCTTCTCTTGTAGAACACATTTGGCCCGTCTCTCTGCTTTTCTTGACTTCTCGCTGCATTTGCGGGGTCCCCTGCCCGCTACATCGCGGTGATGGACGTACAGCTTCCCGAGGCACCATCCGGTTCCGGTTCTTCTGCGGGAATCGCTTCGAGGAAGCGAGGAAGCACATCGAGCGACAGCGAGGACACGGAGCTGTACTCCGCCTCAGGTGACGAGTCCTCGGAAGACGGCTTTGAACCTGTCTTGCACCGCAAGGCCAAACGAAGAGCTGTTAACACACCTTCGGCGTCAAGTTCGGCTACTGTGAAAACTAGGCCTCAGCGATGGCCTCACTACATTCTGTTCGTGCCAGAGAACGCTGCTGACAATCTGCGCGTCCTCAACAGGCAAGCACTTTCCTTATATCTTGAAAACACTGTGCCCAACGAGATCAAGGACGTCCGACTAAACACAAGCAGGAACATCTTGGCCATCGATGTGATGAACCCGTCCGCGCTGAACACCTTGCAGCGTGTGACGCAGCTGGGTAACATCAAGGTACGATCTATCGTGCCAGCGGGGGCCGCCACGGTGACAGGCGTCGTCTATGACATTGACTCTGAAATACCCAACGCCGACCTTCCGCTTCTCATCAAACCAGCCAGTGAACACAACGTCATTGTGCGGGTCGGCCGCCTCGGTAATACACGCTGTGTGAGGATAACGTTCAAAGGTGACTGTCTTCCTTCCTACTTGAAGGTTGGCCACTTTCGCCATCAGGTACGAGCCTTTATTCCGAGGCCTGTGCAGTGCTTCAACTGCCAGAAGATTGACCACGTGAAAGGTGTTTGCACAAATACCGCGGTGTGCCCACGATGCGCCGAGCCTCACTCAGAAGACAACTGTAGTGCAACTACGATGAAGTGTCCCAACTGTCAAGGAGATCACTGTGCCTCGTCCAAGGACTCCCCTCGCATCAAAAAAGAGATCACAGTCCTCAAACAAATGGTCAGAGACAGCTCGACCCACAGAGAAGCTGCTGAAAAAGTCCGGCGAAGAAGACGTCGACGTCGAAGATCATCACGACGACAATCATCATCTTTACAAGAGAACCGTCAAACAGACGCGTCATCAGCAGCACACCAGACGCACGTTTCCAGCACCCCAAAGACCGATGTTGGAAAGGGAAAATCTGGAAGGCCTCTGTCTACAACGGAATGGCCACCGCTGGCGCCTCTACAACCTGCAGCAGAGCTACCGCAGAGGTCGCCCACAGTGCAACACAGCGTGGCATCTGAGAAGTCACAGAATACAGATAAGCAAGTTGTCGCTCTTCTAAGACCCTTAATTAATGCCATTCGTGTGTTGCTGAGCAACATGCATACACCGTCTGCCAGATTGCTCTTCAAGTGCTGGACGCTCTGAGTCCGGTGCTAGCAGCCCTTGAATAGACCCATTATGGCCCATCAGCCACTGTTCTTCAGGAATGAGGTCCGAAATGCAGCAATTTTTCAGTGGAATGCCCGCGGTCTGAGATCGCGCCTTTCAGACTTCCGCCGCTATGTGTATGTCAATATGTTTCCCATTATAGTCATTTGCGAACCGAACTTAACGAACTCGATAAGGCTATCTGGATATGAATCATTCCCTTCGTCGACTGTCAACGAAAACAGCAAGGTTTTAGTGTTTATTCGACGTGACTTCACCTATATTCATCACCCAGTACCAGCTAATGACGAAAATCAATACGTATGCTTAACAGTAAAGAAGAAGAATCTTACATTCACTGTTGTGGGCGCCTACTTATCGCCGTCAAGTCGATTTGACCACAAACGACTACGGGATATTCTGTCCTCATCTTCTGGTCCGTGGGTCGTCATCGGAGATTTCAACGCGCATCATACACTCTGGGGAAGTTCGAAGGTCAACGCGAGAGGCAGAGCTCTGGTATCTTGCGCATCCAGTGAGGAGCTATGGCTGTTGAACGACGGAAGTCCTACGTTCCTACGTGGCGCCACGTACAGCAGCTGTCTTGACTTGGCATTTGTCTCACGAAGCCTTGTCGGACGTGTTAGGTGGTTTGCGGACATAGAGACGCACGGAAGTGACCATATCCCGACATATATCACGATCAAATGATTGGCTCCTACTAAACTACGAGATACAATTCAAAGGGTGGACTGGACCAAATTTCAATCCATCATGGAAGAACGCTGCGAAGCCAATACACCACTTGACTTGGAGGAGGAAATAAGAACCGCAATGCACGACAATGTGCGTACTCTCGTATGCTGCGTAAAACCGACATAGTTCGATTTTGAATTGGAAAGACTTCGAGCAATCAGGCGGCGTGCTGAAAGAAGATACCGACGTACGAAAGCAATAGAGGATTTACGTACCGCTAGACGCACGCAAAAGAAGATCCAGCGGCGGTTAGACAAGCTCGAATCGCAACGTTGGACTGCCTTCTGTGAGTCACTAGATCCTCGCAAACCTTTGTCACAGCTGTGGAGGACAGTGCGAGGTCTCCGGACACCACCTGTGCAGCGGTTCCCATTCAAGGCCCTAGCCCTCTCACAAAAGAGACTAGATACTGACGTGGCAGAAGAGTTTTGTACCAGATTAGCTGGCCAACCTCCTGCTCCCAGCAATATGCCGCCTTTGACGAGCTGTCCCCCACCAGGTGATCACCGCATGGACCTACCGTTCTCAATGCACGAACTTCAGGCTGCCTTATCTTTGTGCGGACGTACAGCCGCCCAAATCTTTAGCTATCCTGCGCGAGCGCCGACTTTTTTGTGCGTCAGCGCCGTACGACGGAGCCAAGTTGCAAACAGGGCGAGACTAAGCGCATGCCCATGAAGCGCGCTCAGCTGGGCCCATCGTCTGCTTGGCTGTTCCTTCGTGAGAACGTCGCCCCGCATTAACTCACTTCAGACGGACAGACAGCCCATCTTGCCAGATAACAAATGAACGATCCACATTTGTCAGCTTATCTCATGCGCGGGGGCGTGTGACGTATCCGCGGATTTCATTTTCTCGGTTGGTTGCTGATCTTCGGAACATAAGATACGGGCAAGATGGGCTGTCTGCCCGTCTGAAGTGAGTTAATGCGGAGCGACGTTCTCACGAAGGAACAGCCAAGCAGACGATGGGCCCAGCTGAGCGCGCTTCATGGGCATGCGCTTACTCTCGCCCTGTTTGCAACTTGGCTCCGTCGTACGGCGCTGACGAACAAAAAAGTCGGCGCTCGCGCAGGATAGCTAAAGATTTGGGCGGCTGTACATCAGCACCTGGAACTGACGGCATTTCCTACAGAGCTCTCTGTCATTTAGGTGAGCGAGCAAGAATTGCTCTCCTTCACCTGTACAATAGCTCCTGGAGAGATGGTACTCTTCCCACCAGCTGGAAGACAAGCCGCCTCGTGCCACTGCTGAAGCCTGGCAAGTCGCCGCTAGAACTCTCATCCTACCGCCCGATCGCTTTGGCAAGTTGCGTGGGCAAAGTCATGGAGAGGATGGTCCTAGGACGCCTGGAGTGGTACTTGGAGTACAACAACTGCTACCCAGATGCCATGGCGGGTTTTCGTCGAGGCCGATCGTCGATAGATAACGTCGTCGATCTGGTCACATACGTTCAGCATGAGAAAAGCCGTAAGCGTCTCTGCGCTTCCTTATTCCTCGACGTCAAAGGGGCATATGACAATGTTACCCATGAAGCAATCCTCTCTGCTCTCGAAGAGATAGGAGTGGGTGGTCGGACGTTTCGCTGGATACGGAGCTATCTCTCTATGCGTTCCTTTTTTGTAAGCACCGAAGATGGCCGCACTTCTCTACATTATAGCTGCCGCGGTGTTCCCCAGGGCGGTGTACTTAGCCCTGTGCTATTTAATATCACGTTAATTGCTTTGCTTGAGCACATTCCCAGCACGGTCAGGCTGTCAATGTACGCTGATGACATCTGCGTATGGACGTCAGCAGTGACGCGGTTACAACTGCGAGCAAGAATTCAAAGAGCTGCTAATGAAGCTGCTATCTACCTCCGTAGTCGAGGCCTAGAAATTTCCTCCGAGAAATGTGCACTGATGCCTTTTACGCGCAAATCTATGACTCACTACACCGTAATGATAAGTGGCCAAATCATACCCTACGTTCGAACATATAAGTTTCTCGGTGTCATAATTGACAGATTTGTCATGGAGCCCTCATGTATCGTACATGAAAAAGCGGTTGACGGGCATCTGTCACTTGTTCAAGTTCTTCTGTGGAAAAGCATGGGGAATGTCGACACGTGCTATGCTGCAGCTATACAGGGCGCTTTTTCTCGGCTTTCTGCGATACAGCTTGCCAGCTATAACGAACACGAGGAAAACAAGTCTACGTACAATACAGAGTGTGCAGGCTCAGGCGCTCCGGATCTGCCTAGGCCTACCACGGAGTGCATCGACAGTGGCGACAATAGCAATCGCTAGAGACCACCTTATCACGACCTAAATTGACATGGAAGCGCTGAGGACACATATCAGGCACCTCGCCAGGACCCCTCGGCACCACCTCTCTTCTTTGCCAGTGGACAGACCACGCACCTCTTTCAGCAAAACGATAACAGCACATGGTGACTAGTTACCAACTTCTTTCACCTCTGCTGCGAGACCTTCAATTCCCCCATGGTGTCTCGCTCAGCCGGAAATCAACCTGACAATTCCTGGAATTGAGAAGAAAGCCGCTTTATCATCACCAGCGCTTAAACAGCTCACGTTACTTCTATTGTACGAGAAGTACCGTGACTCTATATGTATACGCATATCTACACGGACGGATCAGTGCTTCCAGACAGTTCCGCTGTTGCAGTCGTGATACCCGCGAAAGTTAAAACCTTAAAATTTAAGACGACTCATCTGACAACATCGACGGCAGCAGAGCTCGCAGCGATCCTCACTGCCCTTCATTTCATTAGAGATGAAGCGCCACACAAATGGACGCTTTTCTGCAACTCCAAGCCGGCATTGCAGTCCCTATTGTCTCCTCTACGCCGCGGACCACATGAACAGCTGGTGTTCCAGGTTACAGAGATGCTTCAACATACTGGGAAGGCAGGCCACAAAATATCTTTTCAGTGGCTCCCAAGTCACTGCGGGATTATAGGCAATGAACGGGCCGATCAAGCCGCCCGTTCTGCACATAATATGGATCAAAAAGTACCCATACCATTGTCAAGGACGGACGCGGCACGGATGCTCCATCTGCTTGCTCGCAAGTGTACTGTATCGCAATGGGGTGGCACACATTTCACGCATTCCCGACTTCACTCTCTCGATCCGACGTTAAGCCTTCGAGTCCCACCCAAGACTTGCCGAAGAGAAGCCACGCTCTTATACCGACTATGGTTGGGCGTCGCTTTCACAAAAGCATATGCGTTCCGCATAGGGATGGCCGACACCGCAGCCTGTGACCACTGCGGTCACGAAGAGACAATTGAGCACATTTTGTGTGACTGCCCACGATACAGCGTAGAGAGGCAACCTCTTCGCCTTGCACTCAACAAACTGGACGACCAACCACTGTCGGAAGAAGACATCCTACGCCATCGACTAGACATCACGTCGCAGAAGAAGGCCATGCAAGCGCTACTGCGCTTCTTGACATCTACCGGCCTTCGTGAACGTCTATAAGTGGAATGTTCTTTGTGTGTGTGTACGTGTGTGCGCGTGTTTTATTTGTTGTGCTTGTCTGGAATCTTGTACCCTCTCTCGCTGTCATCTTTCTAACCCCCTCTGTGGGGAAAAGACACTTCTGCCAGGTTTATTGGCGCAGAGCGCTGAGCCGTCCTAACATGGCGAAAATGCAGCCGATCACAAACGAACGCCAACGTTCCAACCGTCGCGAGCGCACGTCTTTTTTTTCTTCTTCCACGCGCTAGCACGCAGCGCTATCACGATTTCCAACATCCTCCGCGGCCAACAATGTCACTTGCACAGTTCCAGAGGACAAAGAAGTTGAACCGGTCTCGTGAGTTCCGTGTCGTCTGCTAATCTGACTTTACGTGCTCTGACGTGCCCATCTTTCCCCTTTAAGGTTTCAAATACTCTAGCCAATTTCCAAAACGTAATGGGCACTTTGTTGTCTCTAACAATAACAAGGTCACCGCACTTTAAATTGCTGTCGGGTTTCTGTGACCTGCTGTGCGCGCTTCTCAGTGTCAAGATATATTCTTTATACCAACGTTGCCAAAATTCATTTAGTTTTTGTTGTCTTTGTCTCTAAGCGCGTAAAATGTCGGTGCGATATCCCGACTTCTCGCTCGCTTGTACTTCCGGAAGGGCCGTGAGCCGTCTACCTGACAAAAGGTGTGATGGAGTCGGTATTTCTGCTTCAGAAGCATCATCAGAAATATACGTCAGTGGCCTAGAATTTATCACGGCCTCGACCTCTTTTAGCAAAGTGTCAAGCTGCTCGAAGCTGAAGCAACCCTTTCCTAGAGTTTTCCTGAGGCAAGTCTTAACTGTTCGAATCATTCGCTCCCAAAAACCTCCCCACCATGAAGCGCGCTCAGCAATGAACTTCCACGTGATATTACAAGAAGCACAAAAGTTCTGTACCTGTACATCACGTAGAAGTCCATATGACAGCTTAAGTTCACGACTGGCTGCCTTAAAACTTAAAGCATTATCAGAATATATTACACTTGGCAATCCACGGCGCGAAATAAAACGACGAAAGGCCAATAAAAAGAAATTCACAGTCCTGTCACTGACTAGCTCTAAGTGAACTGCTCGCACTACAGCACAGGTAAACACCACAATGAATGTTTTCACAGAGTTGCTTCCCTTCACGAAGACTGGACCAGCGATGTCTACGCCCGTGACTTCAAGTGGATGAGACCTCGAGACTCTGTCGATAGGAAGCGGGGCTGTAGGAGCTGAAGCGGCCTTTAAACGAAACCTCGCACAAACACCGCACTGTGCAAGCACCTTTTTAACGCACTGACGACCACGCACTATCCAGAAATTCTCACGCAACTCGGTGAGTGTGACACCAACACCACTGTGCAGAAGGCGTCGATGTTCGCTGTCTATGATGAGGTGAGTGCAACGATGATCGGCGGGTAACAAGACGGGGCATTTTACGTCTCGTGAAGCATCTACGTTGTCTAGGCGAGTCTTGATCCTGATTATGCCCTTGGTATCCATGAAAGGGTGAAGGTCTCGTATGGCCGATGTCTTGTCGAGAGCTTTGTTCATGGTTAGTGCCATAGTCTCATTTCCAAGGCTTTGTGCTTGTAAGGTCCTGTTCCACGTATCTTCGCTCTCTACAATCTCCAGTGTTGACAGAGGACCTTCCCTTCTCGTATTACTACTTGCTTTGCAGTTGCGAAGGAACCTTCTCACCCAAGCCGTGATACGAAGCACCGTCTTCCAGCGACTGTACTTACTGACCTCAAATAGAGGTTCCTGCATTTTGCTCTGGGCCATCAGAACCACGTTATCAGTTGGTTTTCTTTCGTCGAGCAACATGTCAGATGAGCTCTCGCGGTTCTCTTCTTGCTTTTTAAACTTCGTCAAGACCTCTTCTTGTTTGAGTGATGGTGTATCCACAATACCAATGGCGTCCATTTCCCAGAAACGTTGTAATGGGAAGGAAAGGGCTTCATTGTCGTGTGCCTCCACTCGCAAAACACAGATGTGACTGCTCGTCTTCCGATGAAGCTTCTCGGAGAACGCCAAGGGTCCTTGAAAAGTCCATCCGAAGTTCGTGTTGATAGCTACTAGAGATCGGTTTTCTGCGTCCCATTTGACCTCGCTTGAATTCGGCATAAGCTTCCAAATCTGGTCGGACCCGATCAAGAGACTCACTCCCGGTTCACCTGTCACTCCAGGGAAAACCACTGCGTCTGCTATTGGTTTGCCCTCCGCAACGATGTCGCAGAACAACTGGTTATCTTGGGGCACTTCGATCATATCTTCGCATATGAACGGCACGACGATCGCTTCTATCTCTACTGAGATGTTCTCGTGCTGGCTGCGAAGTGCGATGCTCACTACCTGAGCCCGCTGAGCATGCTGTGATCGAGCTCGTCCAAACGTGCTAACCACGAGATCCATTTCTCGCACGGGAGATAAATTAAGCTTCTGGCATATATCTTCCCGCAAAAACGTCCTTTGGCTGCCATTGTCCAAGACACCGCGGACGTAGCAGCAATGAGTCGGAGTCATCAGCCAGGCACGGAACGTCTGGAGGAGAACCTCCGTAGCTAGTCGAGGCTGTGTAGCATTCGTGGCAACATGCATGACGACATTCGGTGGTTTTCTCGATCCTGCGTAAACTGAGCTGCTGGAACCGTCAGCGTTGCACATCGAGGAAGCATGGCGACGCTTGCATGTTGTACACTGAATCCTGCGATGGCAGTCACGTACCAGATGCCCCCTCATGGTACACTTGAAGCATCGGCCATCCTTCCTGAGCATAGTGCGTTTATCGTCGAGGCTAACTGCGCTCGTGCATCGCTCGGTCTTATGGCCCTTGGCATCACAAAAGAAGCATGGTTCACTTAAGTCCTTTGCCTTATTGTGAAGCACCCTTGCCGCAGGAGTCGACGTCATATTGAAGCTCAGAGTTTGCTTAGAACTCGTCTCGTTCAGCCTCGGTGTCCTAGTCTGAGAACACTTCTCTCTACATTCAACTTCTACCTGAAGAAATTTCAGTAGGCGCTCCAACTCCTGTTCAGCTGAATCCGCGCTGCTGCCTGTGGCTACTGATGACGTAGCAAAATCGATACTTTCCCTCTTGTAATAATCTACTACCATGTCTTGGGGAATAGCCTTCAGGAGTATTTCACATAGCATGGAAGCGTATGAAGAAGCGCTCACCCCAAGGTTGGCGAGTCCTCTTCGGTTGAGTTGAACGTCGTCGAATAACTTCCGCAAGGCTGTAACGTTGTTCGATGAGGTCACAGATCCAAGCATGCGCAGGTTCTCCAAAAGTTTCTGCTCGATCAACTTGCGGTTGCCGTAGCGTTGCTTCAAGATTACAAGGGCGTCGTTGTAACTTGATTCCGTCACTTGGATTCCGGCGACCGTCCAGCAGCGAAACCAGGTAATGGAAGCGATCCGTGTCAGACAGCCGCGGGTTCTCGTGGACAGAATGTCGAAACATATCCCAGAACGGCTGCCATTTGGTGATCGTTCCGTCGAAACGCACAAGCTCTAACTTCGGCAACTTGGCGCCAAATTCACGTTGTGAACGTGTCGTGTTCGTCGAGGAAGTAGCCGGTTGGTTCCCGTCAGTTGCGGTCGGTGGCTCCGTTGTAGAAAGCGAAGAGGATGTTTTCAACATTTCCATATTGTGGTCGAGCAAGGCCAAAGTGCTTATAGCAGCTTCCTCGTATTCAATGACGGAATCATAATCTTCTATGGCTTGCTCGTCCGTCATGACTGCTTCCAACTCGGCGTTGAGCAGGGTCAACTCTGACTTGTTCGCTTTCAACCGGCTGTGCAGGACACGAAGGGTAGAAAGATCGAACTGTCCGGATTGCAGGATCCCGCTCACCTCGTTGATGATCTTCGTGCTTTGCGCTCGGCGAGCGGCCCGCTTGTTCTTGATCCGCTCCATGACGACTCGTTGCAGACGTCTCTTCCTAAAGAAGCCGCAAGTTGCGAAGGCGCTGGCTGGCTTCCCGGGTTTCGGCACCAAAATACGATGTGGGGAAAAGACACTTCTGCCGGGTTTATTGGCGCAGAGCGCTGAGCCGTCCTAACATGGCGAAAATGCAGCCGATCACAAACGAACGCCAACGTTCCAACCGTCGCGAGCGCACGTCTTTTTTTTCTTCTTCCACGCGCTAGCACGCAGCGCTATCACGATTTCCGACACCCTCCCCTTCTCCCCAGTGCAGGGTAGCAAACCGGAGTCTAATATCTGGTTAACCTCCCTGCCTTTCTCCTCTTTTCTCTCTCTCTCTCTCTCTATACATTTGCAAGAAGATCCGAGAATCGCTTGCGACTGTGAGTCCAAGCATTTGCAGACATGTCTCTCCTGAATGTTATTACCACCCTTTTTGAAAAGCATATTACGTTACAGAAAATTGCACTGCTCCTCAATAACACAGTAGGTGTTAAGAAACACGGCTCTGCCTCCAGTAAATCCACAAGTAATGCCATCTGACCCTTTGACAAATAATTACTGGCCCACTTCACAGGCAGTACAGCGTAGTAAAACATGTTCTCGAATTGAAAAAGCGTTCTAAATGGTTTGGCATGACACAGTTATAGGTAAGTTGAAAATCCCAGTGTTGTTGGCAACTTGCACCAGTTTCATCCGAGAGCTATTTTGAGTCATGCGGAATGCAAGTTGCAGTCGATAAATGTGATTTGGATTCTACTGCGGATTGCTATAAGGATCTGTATAAGGTCCTATGTTCCTGTCCCTGTATCACTGACGTTCGCCTTAAGCCTTCCACTTAAGAATATAACAAATGCACGCACTTGATTGGCTGATCCCTCGGAATGACAGTCTACAATATATCATCAACTACTAGCCGTACCTGATTAGCTTTTGCATAAGCCATTGATCCTAAACACTGATGAAGCAAAGTACAGGACATTTCATGTTCATTGAAAAAAGCTGAGTACGTCATTTAGTTAACCTTCGACCATCACTTGCTACATTGAGTTAACAGTCTTACATGCCCGGTGGTCGATTTAGACGCGTCAAGATTTAAAAAAAAGCGTCTGTAAAAGAACTTTTCTATAGCTCTCATGCTGTATCCTACGACCGGCAATATTTTCCGTGTGACCTGCATCGAGCTTTGTACTTTTTGCATAATTCCCTGCCACTTAAGTTGCCGTTGCGAAACATGGGGCTCACGTAGAAAACTTATTCGACTCCCTTACTGCGACAACAGAGACGAGATCCAAGAATAGAAAGGTTCCTTCTGTCTAACACCCACGTAATACGCTGTTCCGTAAGTTCCGTGTGCCTTCACTCACAGCCGTATGAAACTACAGGTACAGAAGTGAGCACTGTTAGGGTGAACACGCGAGCGCATCACCACTATCCGTAAAGCGCCGGTGTGGCCAACGAGGCATGCCATGGAAGCAAGCATGCCCATGCGCAGTAATAAGCGAAGGCATGCAATTGTGCCAGCTGTATTTTGACAGTGCCAATACAGGACTGTCAAGTATGCAGCAAACGACACAAAGTCATGCCTCCCGCCTTCCATGCGCATGCGCGAGCTTAGTTCGATGCGCGGCCAAGCTTGCCAGTTGGCGCTGAGCGTACTGCGGCCACGCGCTCGCGTGTTCACCCTAACAGCATGCTCACGGCTGTACGTCAGCTTAGAACATGAGATATGCCATATTTTCGTCCCCACGTCCGCGAACTAGGCGAGCAACTTATGGTAGTATATATCTCCAAGTTCTAACATGTGAATGGTGAATGACTGCAGTTTTTCGGTACTAGCTGTAACAGAGATTTGAAATAAAAGTTCACCGAAATTTTTATCGTGCGTTTAAACACTTCTGTCTTCAAAATCAGGCGTGCTGATTAACTTATTTACTTGAAAGAGCAGAATCTTGATGTGGGCAGGTTGGTGTTTCATATACTTTAGGCTTTAGGGCAAAAGTTTTTGGTTGGAAAACATCCTTGCAGGAAAGCCAACTTACATATTTTTGCAAATGGTCGATTAATTTTGTTATTGTTATGGGGGGTTTAACGTCCCAAAACCAGCTCTGATTATGAGAGACGCCGTAGTGGAGGGCTCCAGAAATTTTGACCACCTGGGGTTCTTTAACGTGCACTGACATGGCACAGCACACGGGCCTCAATATTTCGCCTCCATCGAAATGCAGCCGCCGCAGCCGGGATTCGATCCCGCGACCCTCGGATCAGCAGCCGAGTACCATAGCCACTAGACCACCGTGGCAGGGCAGGTCGATTAATTTTCTGGCTTGCAGAAACTTAATAATGTGTAATCTGACGTCATGTAAACAACAGCGAGGGTTTATTGAAATATTATGAGAGAATTCAGATGTGGTCCATACATGTCACGTTAGGCACATTGAGGCTCCATGTAAGTACAAATCAGCTGGTGAAAAGGACTTAGCATTCAAGGACTCGATCGCTTGTTGCAAGCTTCGAAGGTGAGCTTCCCCACAAGTCAGAGAGTCCATGGGACATATTGCCATGAAAGCGGCTGTTCACGTATGACCGTCTCGTCTTGAATGAACGCCGCGACCACCGTCTGCTGGTATATAGCGGGGCTTGTAATCATTGCACCTTCATGGCGGGATGAAGTGGAGAACACGCTGTGCGACTAGCCGCAGCGGCCTTGCTTTCGACTCGTTTTCTACCTCTTTTGCCGACTCGAAAAGCCGCGTTATTCGTTTTTTAAGCCTCACGTCGAGGCACTAATTTCCACAGACTCACGTTCCAAGGATATGCGCCTTTGTGGTGACGGGCGAGCATCGGCAGCGGGGCATCGGCAGCCTGGACAAATTTTCAGGAGGGGCTGGGGGGGGGGATGCTTCATCCCGGTCAGCCCATGCCTGCCTATGCACTCGCCATCCGTTCGTGACAGGATGAGCTTTAGTAAACGCGACGAAACCTCAGTGGGCACCGTGGCTTTATCAGAGAAGGAACGCGTGTTGTGGGCTGTGCCCCGTCTCTCTTGTGAGGACGCCTGAACCGCGCTGCACGGGGAAATTGAAATGGCACCAGAGGACGCTGTCAGTTCTGTGACGCACTAAATGGCATACTCGGTAAGGATAGCAGCTGGAGGTTTGGCGAACAGCCACTGTTCTCGTAGCGATAAGTCACGTTTATATCGGTTGTGTATGAGGTGATGAAGCGCATGGCAACGCAAAGGCACGGCCGCTCAATAAAAAAAAAATCCACGCATCTCTACGATGTGAACAATAGTGGGCGAAGCACTAGGGATCGCTCGCTGTTACCGTAAATCACCCTTGACATTGCCCACTCATGCATGTGAATGGGTGACAGCGCGTGTGTATATTTGCACAAGAGTTGTCATTTATGCTCATGGTATTTATGAGATTCCTGCGCTCGTACGTCGTAGTAGATCGTGCCGAGTTACGGATTACCTTTAGTTAACGCGCATGCTGCAAATCCTTATATGGCCGGTGAACGGTTGTGCAGCGCGAGCAGCTGGCTTTTTTTCCAGTCAAGAAACTCGATAGCAGACGCTGCCTGCGCAACACCACCTAGAAAAAAAAAGGTGGTGTTTTTCTAGGTGGTGTCAAGGAGGTGGTGGCTGAGAGCGATGGATGGATGGATGGATGGATGGATGGATGTGAGGGGCGTCCCCTTTATAACGGGGCGGTTGCCCGCGGGCTACCAGCGCTACCTTTACGTTTCCCTCTACAAACGTTTGTTTTCTCTAATCGCACATATTTTCACAACTAATTTTTCTCCTCGGCTACCTATTTTATCTGTAATCGTTCCGCTCTGAAGTAACAATCTTGCCCGAACTACCTTGCGCCACCAATACTCTAAGCGCCTTTTACTTGTCTCTATCGCCGACATGTTCAGCCTTCCCGTGCTGTCCCTGAAACCCATGGCCTCCTGCAAGGTAGTGTCCATACTTACAGCTCGGTGGATGTCTGTACATTCAGTCAAAATATGATCTGTCGTTTCCCTACAGTATATCACTGCACGTGGGAATGCCCATGTCCACCGGGCTGTTCCCCTATCCCATCACCATCACATTCCTCCTGGGAGACTGCGCTGACCAGCTCAGCGCCGCAGGAGCAGCGTGGGCTGATCCAGCGGGCACGTGGAGTGGCGTGAGCCAATGGGGCCATGAACTAACGGCTCCACCCTACGAGGAAGATCCCTCATTTCGTTCAAATAAATGTTTACTCTCTCTCTCTCTCTCTCTCCCTAGCTTTACCACAGGATGGATGGATGGATGCTATGATCGTCGGTGACATGAGCGCCAGCAGGCTCGTAAAAAAAATGTAAGAACTTTTTTTTTCCCTCTCTCTTTAAGTTGTCCTCACGCCTTTTAAATCTACTGAGTACTATGTCACGCCGTCGGAGGGACAAGGCTCAAGCCTTGTCCCCCCCGTCGGCGTGACATAGTACTCAGTAGATTTGCACGGAACAGCAAACGATGAGCAGCGCGAAGGGTGTCGACGAAGCCTAAGCGGCTTAAGCGCCCCCGTTCGTCATGATTTGTCTATCTTTGGAGATATTTCAGGGCGCGTTGCGTGCAGGGCTACGTTGCAGAGCTGCTTGTGCCGTTGGTGGCGTTGCCCGCAACGCGCCCTTACCCCGGAAGTACGGATACTTCCGGGGGGTAAAATCTTCTTCACAACCTGCCACTACACCGAAGGCGGTAGGTCATGCAGAGAGGCAGGATTCCTGTTGCCAGTGCGCGAGGTACAGGTCAGGCTGTTCCTGTTGTTCTATCGAAAGGTCACGCGTGAGGCATCGAGAATTCTGCTCAGAACCTAAAGCGACAGCACAGCTTTTATGCTGCGGGTGACGCAAATATGACAGATTAAGAGATACCGGCTTATGAAGGGGCCGATGTTTCACGAAGGAGCAAGTGGCTGCACAAAAGAATGATGATGTCGATTGTCTTAATAACCCTGGTTCAAACCTACCGTGAGGGAATGCGCTGATGATGATGATGATGATGACATTCCTGAACACATACGGCGCTCACCACCATGGGGGATTCGCCAAGAGTTATTTGAGAATTACGTTTTGTTTTGAATTGTTTGAAAGGAACAGATAGAAAAAAAGGAGGCTTTGTATAGGGAACTTAATTAAGTGAATTGTGCACATTAACTTTTCAAACCACAAATGATTCACGAAACCTATACAAAAGAATAACCTACATGACATATATACGGGTTGTGTATTCAATTCTGCTGACATGCAACTGCGTGTATATCGGTGAGACAGGTCGCTGTATCAACGGCCGTCTGCGGAGCATGCGTGTAACATTACCACGTGATTGCCATGTGATGGCTATGTGATGTCCTCCTGTACATATGTAAATAAAGCTTTTTCTAAACAACATGAAAAATAAGACAGGGGGTTGGCTGGCCATTCGCTGCGAGAAATGTGGGTGTAAACCTGAATTTAAATGTTGCACTCTAATGCCAAGAACAGAAACGAAACAACACGCCTAATCATTAAAGCTCACAAGATGTCGTGCTTTAAATACAAAGGCATCAGCATGACTTCTATCACGTTATCACCTAAAGAAATTGCATATCTGGGTGGCGCTACACGTATGGTTTAAGGTATTGTTTGATTTGCTTGCGATAAGTGTTCAGCTGTGTGTCGTTTTGTGTTCCTTCTTGTTTCCCTGTTTGTTGTGCGCAACAGTTCACTTCCAGATGATTCGCCAACAAGCCCACATTGAAACCCTCCCGATAAAAAAATATTATTGGCTGTACTTCTAGGTAGGCCTATGTACAGGCACAGGGGTTCAAGTTCCAAGAGAACGAAAGGCTTAGTTTTGTAAGCTGGAGAACCTGAAAATAGAATACAACCGAATTCCATTACGGGGCGCATATACATATTGTAAATCATCAGCAGAGAGTCCCTGCGTAACCTAAACCGTTTGTTATTGATCTGCGAAGCAAACCTAAGGCACGCTGAGCCTTAGATTTTATATGTTCTATGTGGAATGTGAGAGGTCCAGGTTAGGTTTGCATCATGAATTATTTCCAAATATTTTTAGAGAATCAACTTGGGGAATGGGGTCCTGATTGCAATATATAGAGACATAAATTGGATCACTTACAAGGGAACACTAAGCTAGAGCTTTTACCAACATTTAAGAATTTACAAAGCCAATTCTGGTGCGAATTCATGTACAGCTGCCAATTTTGAATTTCGCTGCCGGCTGCAAAGAATGCAATATCGTCTGCATAAGCGTAAAGTTGCATACCCTCGCAAGTCGGCATGGAGCTCATTAACAATAACGGAGAAAGAACTGCTCGGAACACCACGAGTCTGTGTGAATTTAGGCGAGGAACAGCCATCGTTAAAGCCAAACCGTTCCCTAGCTCTCAAAAATTCACCGACCCATGCTATCGTATATTTTGGAAAATTATAGTTCTCTAGGGAAGTCAGGAGAATTGAGTGTTCAAGGTGCCATACGCTTTAGCTAAGTATAGCGTTATATACCAAAGCATCACATTTTCTTCGCTTACGGGAGAGTTGAATCCTCTCTAAATCCGCACGCGCACACGATATTGAGCCGTTAGATCTAAAGCCTATGTGATAAGACTTCAATATGCAGTTTTCTTCCACAAAAGTGGTTAATCTGGGACGAAACTAAGTACTCTTTCTATCACCTTCACCATTATGTAAGTGAAATTGACCTGATATTTTAGGTTATGGAATCACTTTAGCTAATTTCCAATTATGGCGAACCCCGGCGTTTTAGCTTATGACGTTTAGGAGGTCACATGGTTGTAGTTCAAATAAAATTTTGATCATAGTGACCGTACTTCCATCAGGGCCTGGAGCAGACAGTGGTAAAAGCCTGATCACCTCCGTCAATTCTGCAGATGTGGCTTCTTGTGAAATCTGTCGTTTGCGATGGTTTCTTCAAGGTTTGAGACATGTAGTCGACGTGAACCCACTTTCCATTCCTTTAGCAATCAGTTCTAGAGATTTTGTCATTTCCTCTGACAATGGAATTACACATTCTGCATTAACTGGAGATGGCAGAATTTGGCGAGATCTCATATAACTAAATAAGGCTTTCTTGCTTTCTGATTTGGAAGCGAAATCATGTTGTCTTTTATCGTAATCCTCTTTAGCTTTAGCGACTGTTCGTTTGAAGATAGCTGCAAGAAATTTGTAATCCGACCAATTCTTCGGGGACTGGTTATATAAAAGTTGTTTCCACGCCGCCTGTCGTCGTCGATGATCACGTGCGCAATCTGTATTCCACCAAGGGCTACAAGAAACTCCCTTGGGAGATTGGACAATAAATTGTGTTTTTTACGTCCTTCTCATCATGGCACTTAGCTTTTTCATTGCCTTATTATCTTCATGTTCTGAGCGGGAAGCCAACGCTGCTTTTAGATTATTTTTGAATTTATTATAATTAACAAAATCTCAAGCCGGAGAACATGATAGCATTGTCGAACAATTTATCTCAAACATTATCGGGAAGTGGGCACTGTTTGTGCCGCAGTCCAAGGCCGTCCAGGAGGAACTAGTTATCGCTAAACTTACAAAACTGAAATCCAAGATCGAGCGGGACCGATCATTGTTGCATATAGGAGTCCCAGAATTAAGGCAAGTCAGGTTTTTATCTACTGAGCACTACCAAAGGCGCTTGCCGCCTTGATCGGCCCTAAAACCCCAATAAACATGGATAGAGTTTAAATCACCCACAAGGATTTTATATTTACACGACGATGCTACAGCAGTGTCTGGTAGAACTTGTCTTTGGGCGAGTTGGTTCGTGCTTCGAACGGAAAAAACGGAGCGCTAAAAACGACAGACAAAGAAGCAAGGTAAACACAGGACTGTCACTCAACTTTTAACTAACGTTTATTGAGACAATACAATTATTATACACACAGCCCGCAATAGATAATCTCTGTCATTATAGAGTATTCCGATATCAAACCGCCACACCACTCCGTGAACCGCGGCATGCCATGCATGCCTGGGCAGACTTTGCACCCCCGCAGGAAATAAAGAGGAGGACGGAGAACCTGGCAAGGATACTTGCAAGGCGAATATTTCCCTTTCAGGAGACATAGGCTTATACAAAAGTTTGGCCTTAAGACTAATTCTGTTGTTAACAAAGATGCTAATCCTCCGCCTATCGATGGGCGGTCTAGCCGGAATGATCGATATTGAACTGAAAAGACTGGTGCCCTGAAAGCCAGGTTTCCTGTAATGCAATTATATCAGGCGAGAATTTAGATGACAAATATATAATAAGTCTGTCGTTGAAGAAAGAATGTATGGCAATTCCAATGAATAATTTTTATGGGTGCTCAGATTGGACTCCGCCACTGCCTTTCTTAGAATACTTCCCTTTAAAAAATCTTTCCTAGGAAGGCTGTCCTTCAAATATTTTCTCGTCTGATTGAATGCCTGGCGTGCCTTTCTTCGACAAAGGTGGCCTCGACCGTTTCAATGAGCGCGGATCCATATCCATGTCATCAGACTCCTGCGCGTCATCATTAATACCTTACCCTGAATCTTGTTTGCGTCGACGGACAGGCTCGCCGCACCCTGGGCATCTTGGCACCAGACGCTACCCCATCTGATGGCTGTATACACTCTGCACACCTTGAGCAGTTTGATTAACGGCCGCTGTTCTCACGAATATGTGAGCCACCTGGTTATGATTTGAGACAAGTTCTCACAAAGGTTACCGGCAAGGTGCTCCATAGCTTTCTGTATAGCTCTTTCCACCGCGTCGGCGATACAGGGGGAAAGCGACGCTTCCATTGATCCTGCTTGACTGGCTGTAACACCAGTATATCCTTGTGATCGAGCCTGGATTTCCGCCATGGCTTCACTGCGCTAGCAGCGTCGTCGATCTACAATTTCTAAAATTACCATATCTCTTGACTTTGCCGATCAGTTAGCATAATCAGCGGAGTGGAAGTCGTTGTAGAGACAGCACCTTTCGTCAGCACCACATAGTGCAAGTACTATGAAATTGGTGCACTCACTGGATGAAAATATTAAAATGTCGGAAGGTTTCCTTTTGCCTGTCACATATAATCATAACAAGTTAACAAATTTGAAACAGTAAACACGTGAACTTGGCTGAGGGTACCAAGTGCCTGTCGGCTTCAGCGCCAGTTCATAAGAAATCTATTGAATTTCAACGGAAGTTCGAGCCTCGAAGGTTCGTCGTCAAGTTGCCACCAGTGCGGTTTTTTTTAGGAAAGAAAGGTCCAAACATTCCTCCTCAACGACCGATACATATCGTTGCCAGGACGGTGGGCGCAATATGGATCATCCAAATGGATCCAATATGGATCCTCTGATGAGTGTCAAAGGAGTGCGGATGTTGAGCAAAGAAGTTTGACTCAGTTACATGTCTACAGGCGATGGGTAACTAAGAAGGGAGACAGTGTTTTGGAAAGTGCGAAATGAGATAGTGGCCATGCGTTTGCTCTAACCTGCGCTATTCAGTCACTCCTTTTCAAAGGGTCACCTCTCGGGTTTTGTACCAGAGACATAGACTGCGTGAGACCTCGAGGTATAATGAAGAGCCGAAATAATTATAAAACACGACGTAGGAATTGCGAAGATACAGGCTTCACACCTCGCTTTCGCGTTTTCCCCAGGCTTTCTTCGTTACGACGCAGTGAGGCTCTCGTGGAGAGACGCAGTTAGAGGCCCTGCCCACCGCCTTACGTCGGCTGGTTTCGGTGTTATGTACTCCGTTTTTTGCGCGCAATTTGGTGCTATGATGATTGTGGTTCGGCTAGGGAAAGGACGCTAATTTCTGCAGTCTATGTGGGGAGCACAGCTAAGCGTCCGTGGGGGTAGGGGAAAGGGAGTGAAAGAGATAGGAAGGATAGAAAAGCCGTAGAGGAGGGCTCCAGAAATTTTGACCACCTGGGGCTCATTAACGTGCACTGACAACGCACAGTACACGGACCTCTGGCATTTTTGACTCCATCGAAAATGCGACCGCCGCGGCCGGGATCAAACCAGCGTTATTCGGGTGGCAGCCAAGTACCATAGCCATGCACTACACCACCGCGGTGGACGGTGTTATAGCTCGCGCATGCCGCCAGCGCTTATTGCTAGCAACGCACGCGCAAGCGGTTCTTGCGCAGAGAATCCGCGTGAGATGACGGCGGGCGACGGAATAACAGTAGCCTTTTTAAAAGCCCGTGACTATTACGGGACAACTTTAACAGCGGAGCAGTTTAAGCCGGTGGAAGGCGCTCGTGCGTGCGCGTAAAATTATCACTATCAAACCATCATGAAAAAACTCCCAGGCCTGCGCAGAGGACGTAGTACAGTGTCAGCGTAAGCTTGACTTATTTTTCTGCGTGTCTTTCACACTTTTCTTTCGGTCTTACTTTATTCATCGCGTAACGTAGTATTACCTTATGATAGCACTACGGCGGGTAGTAAAATGGCAATTAACTTTTTTTATTGGTGGTGCCCCTCGTAATGCGAGATTGTCTTTCGCCTGGCTGTGTTGCCGTGCAAGTGGGTGTGCTCAAAACGCTGCCATGCTGATCCAGGCAACAATGCTTCAAGAGTTGCATTTGCGCCAGCTGCTAGCATCAAAAGATGACACGTGTAGGGTGACCTGTATGTGCATTGGTACTGTCGTTATTGGAAACAACAAATAAAACTTCAACGCGCTGTTAGAGTCTGCTTCTGTGAAATTGTTAAAGGAGCCCAGAACCACCCCTTGTGTTTGGTTTTGAAAACATCTGAGTCTGTTGAAAGCCTCTCGGAAATTCATGGCTGAAAGAATTTTTCAAAAATACTTGCTGGGAGTAATGTCATCGTGGAGTAGAACCCATGGAGCTCTTGTGGGAAGTGTAGAAGGAGGCACTCGACCTACAGTGTTGTGTCACCAGGCTTCAATGTCATATCAGAGTGGCCGATTGAAAGTGCAACATGGCGCGACTGCCGGTGGCTGTTGGCAATGCACACTTGTGGCTGTGTGCTCGCACCACGCCTAGTCTCGGTTGCATACCCCTGCGATCACTGCATTTTTCGATCTTCCAAACCTTTGTTTCCGTTCATCACACGCATTTAGGCTCCGAGGTGTGCACTGCTTGTGTTTGATGTTGTGCATACAACAGCGTTAGGGTAAACTGCACAACTACCAAAACTAATCAACCTTGTTGTGCCGAACACAAAGTTAGTTAATGGTTGGTTAGTGATTGTGGACGGGTTAGCCATCCTGTCGGGCTTGAAGACGCAACTACTATGACTCGAAAGCAAGACCTTAAAGACTCAAACCAATAGGTGTCGACAGAATAGTGTGGAATAGGATGCGTTCAGTAGTGGTAAGGGCGATGATTAGTTCAGAGTGTCAATACACCCTAACATGCACTAGTTCAATTTTAACAGTGAAGCTGGTTAAGCTATTGGTGCAACAGAAATCCGCAGGAAACTCAGCTGGGCTATGTAATGCTAGCGTAACCATACTGAGCTATCATAAAGCCAATTTAAGCTTGCTAAGACTAGTTAGGTGAGGCCCAATTAGGCCAACTCTAATTCACTTAAGCCTAATTAGGACTAAATGAAACCTAGTTAGCCAGGACTAATTAGGCTGAGTTTATTTCATGCTTAATTAGGCTATGACAATTTAAGTCAGACCTAATTAAGCTATGACTAATTCAAAGCTAGTTAGGCTAATACTAGTTAAATCATGCTGAGGTAAAACTAAGGGACATTTAAATAAGCTTATACTGAGTCTAGCATGACTGCTATAGTAATTAGGTCAAGTTTAAGTAAGTTAGGATTAAGTAAACCAAACAAATGTGCTGTGGATAATTAAGCGAACCTTAATTAAGTCACGCATGTTCTTTTTAAAGCTAATTAAGCCAGTCCTAATTAAGCCAAGCCTAATTGAGCTCACTTATTAAGCCCAACATTAGAGGCCTAATTTCTTCTAATCCACATTAGTCCACCTTAGCCAACCCTGATGTGCTGTAATCCTTATCCACCCTAATCTACTTTAATCTGTCATAATCCACCCTAATGTCTTAACCTACCGTGATCCGCTCCAATATCAATCAATCAATCAAAGAGAACCTTATTACACAATAATATGAAAAATTCATACAAAAATATTTGGTCCCATAGCCTTGAGTGGCTAGTGATGGGTCCAATACAAAAAAATTCTGTAATAATTAGTATTATACAAAAATAATGAAAGTATCATACATAATAAGTATTAACATATTTGCAAAACTGAGGTACAGAAACTTACACATTGACTTACATGATAAAATTGTTCTTTAATACAAATATCAAGAAAACGCTTGGTATGACAGGAAGTGGCGCTTGCATGTAAGATCAAAATTTCTTGCGACTTTTATTTCAACAGGTAAATCGTTCCACAGCTTAGCACCTGAAAATTGAATTAATCTTTCGCTGTACACATTGGAACAGAAAGGAAGATTAAGGTTACTGCTGCCTGCATGTCGTGTGTTTAACGCCGGAAATGTGAAAATGGTACCGGGCACAGGTGCGTTTGTGTTTATTATTTTATTCACTAAACAGCAAATCTTGCAGTTCCGCCTACATGAGTGAAAGTGAGTATACGCAGACTCTGAAATAGAATATTTGATGAATGACGCACCGGGGAGAAAGTAACACACGCACAGCTCGTTTTTGTAATTGGAAGTAATTGGAATATCGGAGTGAGGTATGTTGCGTACCTTTGGCCCCACGACTCGCAACAATAGCTCAGGTGGCAGTGGAATAGGCTAAAATATAATGTTCGCAGCAATGCCAAATCAAAGTATTGCCGTGCTCATATTAGAGTGTAGCAGCTGAATGACAACTTTTTGCAAACGTTGCTGGTTTGGTCTCTCCAGTTAAGGTTGCTGTCAATTATAATGCCTAGATATTTAATAGCAGGAACACATTCAATGGTGCGATTGCTTAATGATATGCTAATTGAATCGGAGTTCAGAGTTTTCATTCGTGAATGGAAAATAACGTATTTTGTTTTATCGGCATTTAGTGCCAGTTGATTGTCACGAAACCACAATGAAATAGCTAGTAATTCATTGGATACTGTATGTTGTAAGGTTTCAAGTGAACTACCTGTGAACAGAATTACAGTATCATCTGCATACATTAATGCTTGAGACGATTGTAGTATTCGCGGCAGATCATTAACGTACAGTGCAAACAAAATGGGGCCCAATAGGGATCCTTGCGGCACACCACATGTGACATTCCTGGATTCGAATAGAAAACCGTCAATTAGAACTTTTTGCTTTCACGATGTGAGATAACTGGAAAATAAGTCATGAGCACCATCGATAATACCATAGCACTTTAGTTTTTCCACAAGTGCCGAGTGACAAATGGTATCAAACGCCTTTTTTATGTCAATAAAAACTCCAATAACAATCTTTTGATAGTTGAGGGCCAAGTTGATTATTTGAGATAAAGTAAGCACAGCTGTAGACGTGGACTTCCCTGGGACGAAACCATGTTGTTCCGGGCAAATTACGTTATTCTTGCTAAGGAAGTCCTTCAGTTGTCGTGCGATTAATTTTTCAAATATATTGTTTACAGTACTCAATACGGATATCGGTCTGTAGCTGCGGGGAATATTATGGTTGCCCGTTTTGTATACTGGCACAACTTCGGCCATTTTTAGTGCACCTTTTTAGGAATTCGCTTTTAACGAATGGTTAAATAAGTGACAAAGTGGAGTACTCAGAATATCTAGATTGTCTTTAAGTACCCTAGCTTGTATGCCATCAATCCCTGTAGCTTTGTTGAACTGTAGATTTTTTATAACAGACGTCACCTCCTTTGTTGTTATGACATGAAAGCAAAATCTGTTTTCACGTTTCTCAACGTAAGCGGTGGGTCGTGCAGCGCTAAATTGTTTCTTAACATTTTCGCCAACCGTGGCAATGTAATCATTAAAATCATTTGTAAGGCTAGTTGTTACATTGTCGGGAACAATTTTCTTTTTGTTATCGAGCCCTGTCACTTCCTTGATTATTTTCCATGTTTGTCTTGTATCGCAGCGATTCACGAGGCGACCATAATATGCCCTTTTAGATTTGCGCATTAGCCCGACTGACTTATTTCTAAAATATTTAAATTGAGCTTTGTAATACTCACACAGATACACACACACACACACATCTATATACAGCGGCACATCCACGCAAACATACACCCCAGGAAAAAACACGCAAACTATCTATTGTGGTGGGGAAGGCATATTATCGTGTACATTCCTTATAGGAAGTGGATTCAGAGTGTTAAATTCGTCCGAGTTTCTTCGGCCAGCTAAAAGATTTGTGTAAAGGTTAGTAGTGTACGGCTTGTCTTAAGGCAAGGAGTAATCAAGGAGTAATTTATATTCCTTATTGCGCTTGCAATGTTAATTTCGCCATGAATCTATCTATCGAGCTATCTATCTATCTATTTTCTCCGTCCGAAAGAAAAACAGCGAGAAGAAAAACCCGAAAGAAAAACAGCGAGAAGGCGCACGCTCCGCGACAGGTGTGATAACGACAATTTGAGCGTTGTAAGGTGCTCCATCACACATGCAAAGACAAGGGGGTATGTGACAGCTGGGAGTGAGTAGTTGAAACGACAAACAAAGCGAAAAAAAGAGAAGACAAAACGTCGTGCTCCCTAAGCCGTCAAGCAGGTCCTTCTTGTATTCTTTACTTTCTCTTTCGTCATTTTTTTTTCTTTTGTTGATGGAATGCCAGAATCACTTTGTCGTCGCAAGTACAAAACAGAGACAAATTGAGCGTTCGTGGAGCGTAACGCACTCCGCTCACCACGGACATTGATCGGACAAGAGCGTGTCCCGGGAACTTCATTGAATAAGCGCATGCAGATTAGGAATTTCCGGCCGACAGCGGCGTATCGAATTTCCGACGGCGAACCGCGTGTCGACATGCGACAGCGCAGATTCGCCCTTCGCTGACGGCGCTGCTTTTTCTTAACTCTTTGCCGTTACATCGCGTCCAGCGAGACCGCATTCGAGAAAAAGACAAATGGGGAAAAAGAAGCCAAAATGGGAAGACAGCTCAATAAATAAAACTGAATTTGAGTAAATGGACAATTATATTATGACAGCGAACAGCCAGTTTGTGCTGTAAGAGCCGTTCGACAGCGTTTAATATATCAGCGAAGGGCCATCCGCCACGATAACCAGCGTTAGCGGACACCACCTTAGCGTTGGTAAAAGTTATCCGTATCATACATCATCATACGATAATTGTATCTCTCATAATCATCGTACCGTTAGCGAGCTAAACCGTCTCTATACATGCCTTGCACCTACGTCACGACCAGGCGCTGCGGGATACCGTTTCGCCATCGCGGAGGACCAGCCGCGGCAGTGAAAGTGCGGACGCGTATGCGTTTCTGTACTCGCTCTCGTTAGCCGCGGTATTTGAGTTCTCGAATCGCAGGAGAGCAATGAAGAGACGAGTGTGAAAGAACACAAAACTTTTTCACGTGCCAAAAGACGCACACAGTCAATGCGGCCGCACGAAGCAGCTAAAATCCCGAGGCAGCGCAGTTTGTGGCTGACGCGTATCAAGCGCGCCGATCGCGACACCGAACACGCTGATACATCCAAGTGTGCACAAGAGCCTACAAATGTTTTGCGAGAACAGTTATGCGACTGTTCCTGCCTTGAGCATCGTCCGTCGGCTCCCGTCATAACCGATCGCGAACGAGCGTAGCAGTGGCGCACCGACGGGGGTGGGGGGGGGGGGGGGGTTCGGGTGTTCGTAACCCCCCCCCCCCCCCCTGAGGCCGACCTATCACCATCCCACTCCGTAACTGCTCCTATGTCCTAGAAGAATGTGGCGCTAATGTCTCTGCAAAATGCCGAAAAAAATAATAAAAATAATCATCATCAATGATGTTACTATTATTTGGCATTTTATTTACTTTTTTTTACACACGCAACAACTGTGTAATGGCATGCCCGGCCCTTCGTGAAAAATTGAACCCCCCCCCCCTGGTAGAGATCCTGGGTGCGCTACTGGTAGAGCATTCCTCTACTTATTGCGCGCCTTCCTGAATAAAAATACGGTCTCTCAAAATCTTGCCCAAAATGCCAAAAAAGGTAAGACTATAGTATTGGGTTTTTTGTGAAATTTTTACTCGTTCAGAAGTCGCTCTAAATACGTTTGGCCGCATCATAGAGCATTCCTCTACTTATTGCGCGCCTTCCTGAATAAAAATACGGTCTCTCAAAATTACCCAAAATGCCAAAAAAGGTAAGACTATAGTCTTGGGTATTTTGTGAAATTTTGACTCGATCAGAAGTCCGCACAAAATGCGTTTTCCCGCATCGTAGAGCATTCCTCTACTTATTGCGCGCCTTCCTGAATAAAAATACGGTCTCTCAAAATTTTGCCCAAAATGCCAAAAAAGGTAAGACTATAGTATTGGTTTTTTGTGAAATTTTGACTCGATCAGAAGTCGCACAAAATGCGTTTTACCGCATCGTAGAGCATTCCTCTACTTATTGCGCGCCTTCCTGAATAAAAATACGGTCTCTCAAAATCTTGCCCAAAATGCCAAAAAAGGTAAGACTACTAGTATTGGGTTTTTGTGAAATTTT
Organism: Hyalomma asiaticum; assembly: GCA_013339685.2. NCBI lineage: Eukaryota > Metazoa > Arthropoda > Arachnida > Ixodida > Ixodidae > Hyalomma > Hyalomma asiaticum. The sequence goes on from CM023482.1 coordinate 52,761,603, forward strand.
GACTCGATCAGAAGTCGCACAAAATGCGTTTTCCCGCATCGTAGAGCATTCCTCTACTTATTGCGCGCCTTCCTGAATAAAAATACGGTCTCTCAAAATCTTGCCCAAAATGCCAAAAAAGGTAAGACTATAGTCTCGGGTTTTTTGTGAAATTTTGACTCGATCAGAAGTCGCACAAAATGCGTTTTCCGCATCGTAGAGCATTCCTCTACTTATTGCGCGCCTTCCTGAATAAAAATACGGTCTCTCAAAATCTTCCCAAAATGCCAAAAAAGGTAAGACTATAGTCATTGGGTTTTTGTGAAATTTTGACTCGATCAGAATGTCGCACAAAATGCGTTTGCCGCATCGTAGAGCATTCCTCTACTTATTGCGCGCCTTCCTGAATAAAAATACGGTCTCTCAAAATCTTGCCCAAAATGCCAAAAAAGGTAAGACTATAGTATTGGGTTTTTGTGAAATTTTGACTCGATCAGAAGTCGCACAAAATGCGTTTTACCGCATCGTAGAGCATTCCTCTACTTATTGCGCGCCTTCCTGAATAAAAATACGGTCTCTCAAATCTTGCCCAAAATGCCAAAAAAGGTAAGACTATAGTATTGGGTTATTTGTGAAATTTTGACTCGATCAGAAGTCGCACAAAATGCGTTTTACCGCATCGTAGAGCATTCCTCTACTTATTGCGCGCCTTCCTGAATAAAAATACGGTCTCTCAAAATCTTGCCCAAATGCCAAAAAAGGTAAGACTATAGTATTGGGTTTTTGTGAAATTTTGACTCGATCAGAAGTCGCACAAAATGCGTTTTACCGCATCGTAGAGCATTCCTCTACTTATTGCGCGCCTTCCTGAATAAAAATACGGTCTCTCAAAATCTTGCCCAAAATGCCAAAAAAGGTAAGACTATAGTATGGGTTTTTTGTGAAATTTTGACTCGATCAGAAGTCGCACAAAATGCGTTTTCCCGCATCGTAGAGCATTCCTCTACTTATTGCGCGCCTTCCTGAATAAAAATACGGTCTCTCAAAATCTTGCCCAAAATGCCAAAAAAGGTAAGACTATAGTATTGGGTTTTTGTGAAATTTTGACTCGATCAGAAGTCGCACAAAATGCGTTTTACCGCATCGTAGAGCATTCCTCTACTTATTGCGCGCCTTCCTGAATAAAAATACGGTCTCTCAAAATTTTGCCCAAAATGCCAAAAAAGGTAAGACTATAGTATTGGGTTTTTTGTGAAATTTTGACTCGATCAGAAGTCGCACAAAATGCGTTTTCCCGCATCGTAGAGCATTCCTCTACTTATTGCGCGCCTTCCTGAATAAAAATACGGTCTCTCAAAATCTTGCCCAAAATGCCAAAAAAGGTAAGACTATAGTATTGGGTTTTTTGTGAAATTTTGACTCGATCAGAAGTCGCACAAATGCGTTTTCCCGCATCGTAGAGCATTCCTCTACTTATTGCGCGCCTTCCTGAATAAAAATACGGTCTCTCAAAATCTTGCCCAAAATGCCAAAAAGGTAAGACTATAGTATTGGGTTTTTTGTGAAATTTTGACTCGATCAGAAGTCGCACAAAATGCGTTTTCCCGCATCGTAGAGCATTCCTCTACTTATTGCGCGCCTTCCTGAATAAAAATACGGTCTCTCAAAATCTTGCCCAAAATGCCAAAAAAGGTAAGACTATAGTATTGGGTTTTTGTGAAATTTTGACTCGATCAGAAGTCGCACAAAATGCGTTTTCCCGCATCGTAGAGCATTCCTCTACTTATTGCGCGCCTTCCTGAATAAAAATACGGTCTCTCAAAATTTGCCCAAAATGCCAAAAAAGGTAAGACTATAGTATTGGGTTTTTTGTGAAATTTTGACTCGATCAGAAGTCGCACAAAATGCGTTTTCCCGCATCGTAGAGCATTCCTCTACTTATTGCGCGCCTTCCTGAATAAAAATACGGTCTCTCAAAATCTTGCCCAAAATGCCAAAAAGGTAAGACTATAGTATTGGGTTTTTTGTGAAATTTTGACTCGATCAGAAGTCGCACAAATGCGTTTTCCCGCATCGTAGAGCATTCCTCTACTTATTGCGCGCCTTCCTGAATAAAAATACGGTCTCTCAAAATTTTGCCCAAAATGCCAAAAAAGGTAAGACTATAGTATTGGGTTTTTTGTGAAATTTTGACTCGATCAGAAGTCGCACAAAATGCGTTTTCCCGCATCGTAGAGCATTCCTCTACTTATTGCGCGCCTTCCTGAATAAAAATACGGTCTCTCAAAATCTTGCCCAAAATGCCAAAAAAGGTAAGACTATAGTCTTGGTTTTTTTGTGAAATTTTGACTCGATCAGAAGTCGCACAAAATGCGTTTTCCCGCATCGTAGAGCATTCCTCTACTTATTGCGCGCCTTCCTGAATAAAAATACGGTCTCTCAAAATTTTGCCCAAAATGCCAAAAAAGGTAAGACTATAGTATTGGGTTTTTTGTGAAATTTTGACTCGATCAGAAGTCGCACAAAATGCGTTTTCCCGCATCGTAGAGCATTCCTCTACTTATTGCGCGCCTTCCTGAATAAAAATACGGTCTCTCAAAATCTTGCCCAAAATGCCAAAAAAGGTAAGACTATAGTCTTGGGTTTTTTGTGAATTTTGACTCGATCAGAAGTAGCAAACATCTACTTTTTCGAAATGCCGCCACTGGGGAAGGTAGCGGAGTTCGACCCGAAGACTCAAAACTTCGAGTCATACTTAGAGCGTTTGGAGCATTTTCTAACAGCTAATGAGATAGCTGAGGCCAAGCGCCTTCCTGTCTTTTTGACAGTAATAGGACCAGAGGCTTATGAAGTGCTAAAGAGTCTAGTTGTGCCAGAGGTCCCGGGACAAAAGTCGTACGAAGAAGTAAAACTTCTCCTGAAGGAGCACTACTGCCCCAGAAGTTCCGTCATAGCGGAACGGTGCAAGTTCAACCGGCGCGTACAAATGGAAGGGGAAAGTGTCGAAGGGTTCATCGTGGAACTGAAACACTTAGTGAGGAAGTGCAACTACGGCGCCTTCTTGCAAGACGCCCTCCGAGATAGACTGGTTGCTGGGATACGGAACGAAGAAACCCAGCGCGCGCTGTTTGCTGAGCAAGAGCTGACATTCGATGGCGCTTCCAAAATTGCCCTCGACAGAGAGCTAGCGGCTCGAGACACTGAGCAGATGCGGTCTAGAGAACAAGAGGCACCAGTGCACGTAGTCAAGGGTCGACCCCGTCAAGACCAGAGACCCGCTAAGCCCAAGGGAAGCAGAGCCCGCAAGAGCGAAAATTGTGAAAGGTGCGGCAGAGGACACTCGTCTGAAGAATGTTGGTACAAAAACGCTACTTGTCAGAAATGTTCAGAAGTAGGTCATTTGAAAAACATGTGCCCAAATTCTAGAGTGAGACCAAAGAGCACGCATGCGCTCGAATGTTCTGACGAGGAATCGGGGCACGAACTGTACCATTTGGTTAATGCAACCCAGTCATGTTATGAAGTGAGCATAGAAGTGGAAGGGCGCGCACTGAATATGCAAATTGACACAGGGGCGGCAGTGACTATTATTCCGGAACAAGTGTACGATTCTCTGTTTTCACACGTGAAGTGTGAACCGTGCAAAATGTCACTGCGCACTTATACTGGCGAGAAAATACAGCTAAAAGGGCAGTGTGACGTGGCTGTTCAATACAAAGACAAAAGCATGACGTTACCCATGATTGTTGTAAAGGACAACGGCAGGAGGTTACCCGTTCTGATCGGGAGGAATTGGCTCGAACGACTAAAACTTCACTGGCTGGAGGTCGGCCAAATTGCGGTAGAAGACCGAGTTGCGGCTCTGAAACGAAAGTATCCTGCCGTGTTCTCAACAAAATTGGGAACAATTAGGAAGTTTCAAGCAAAGATCGTCTTAAAGCCGGGCACGACGCCGGTGTTTTGCCGCGCTAGGCCAGTCCCCTTTGCATTACAGGAGAAAGTTGAGCAGCAACTGCGGGAACTAGTGAAAACAGGCATGCTGCGCCCTGTAATGCGCAGTGACTGGGCTACGCCACTGGTCACGGTTGTAAAAGAGAACGGCAGCGTCCGGTTGTGTGGGGACTACAAAACCATTCTCGGGTTTTTTGTGAAATTTTGACTCGATCAGAAGTCGCACAAAATGCGCTTTACCGCATCGTAGAGCATTCCTCTACTTATTGCGCGCCTTCCTGAATAAAAATACGGTCTCTCAAAATCTTGCCCAAGATGCCAAAAAGGTAAGACTATAGTATTGGGTTTTTTGTGAAATTTTGACTCGATCAGAAGTCGCACAAAATGCGTTTTCCCGCATCGTAGAGCATTCCTCTACTTATTGCGCGCCTTCCTGAATAAAAATACGGTCTCTCAAAATTTGCCCAAAATGCCAAAAAAGGTAAGACTATAGTATTGGGTTTTTTGTGAAATTTTGACTCGATCAGAAGTCGCACAAAATGCGTTTTCCCGCATCGTAGAGCATTCCTCTACTTATTGCGCGCCTTCCTGAATAAAAATACGGTCTCTCAAATCTTGCCCAAAATGCCAAAAAAGGTAAGACTATAGTATTGGGTTTTTTGTGAAATTTTGACTCGATCAGAAGTCGCACAAAATGCGTTTTCCCGCATCGTAGAGCATTCCTCTACTTATTGCGCGCCTTCCTGAATAAAAATACGGTCTCTCAAAATCTTGCCCAAAATGCCAAAAAAGGTAAGACTATAGTATTGGGTTTTTTGTGAAATTTTGACTCGATCAGAAGTCGCACAAAATGCGTTTTACCCGCATCGTAGAGCATTCCTCTACTTATTGCGCGCCTTCCTGAATAAAAATACGGTCTCTCAAAATCTTGCCCAAAATGCCAAAAAAGGTAAGACTATAGTATTGGGTTTTTGTGAAATTTTGACTCGATCAGAAGTCGCACAAAATGCGTTTTCCCGCATCGTAGAGCATTCCTCTACTTATTGCGCGCCTTCCTGAATAAAAATACGGTCTCTCAAAATCTTGCCCAAAATGCCAAAAAAGGTAAGACTATAGTATTGGGTTTTTTGTGAAATTTTGACTCGATCAGAAGTCGCACAAAATGCGTTTCCCGCATCGTAGAGCATTCCTCTACTTATTGCGCGCCTTCCTGAATAAAAATACGGTCTCTCAAAATCTTGCCCAAAATGCCAAAAAAGGTAAGACTATAGTATAGGGTTTTTTGTGAAATTTTGACTCGATCAGAAGTCGCACAAAATGCGTTTTACCGCATCGTAGAGCATTCCTCTACTTATTGCGCGCCTTCCTGAATAAAAATACGGTCTCTCAAAATCTTGCCCAAAATGCCAAAAAAGGTAAGACTATAGTATTGGGTTTTTTGTGAAATTTTGACTCGATCAGAAGTCGCACAAAATGCGTTTTCCCGCATCGTAGAGCATTCCTCTACTTATTGCGCGCCTTCCTGAATAAAAATACGGTCTCTCAAAATTTTGCCCAAAATGCCAAAAAGGTAAGACTATAGTATTGGGTTTTTTGTGAAATTTTGACTCGATCAGAAGTCGCACAAAATGCGTTTTCCCGCATCGTAGAGCATTCCTCTACTTATTGCGCGCCTTCCTGAATAAAAATACGGTCTCTCAAAATTTTGCCCAAAATGCCAAAAAGGTAAGACTATAGTATTGGGTTTTTGTGAAATTTTGACTCGATCAGAAGTCGCACAAAATGCGTTTTCCCGCATCGTAGAGCATTCCTCTACTTATTGCGCGCCTTCCTGAATAAAAATACGGTCTCTCAAAATCTTGCCCAAAATGCCAAAAAAGGTAAGACTATAGTATTGGGTTTTTTGTGAAATTTTGACTCGATCAGAAGTCGCACAAAATGCGTTTTCCCGCATCGTAGAGCATTCCTCTACTTATTGCGCGCCTTCCTGAATAAAAATACGGTCTCTCAAAATCTTGCCCAAAATGCCAAAAAAGGTAAGACTATAGTATTGGGTTTTTGTGAAATTTTGACTCGATCAGAAGTCGCACAAAATGCGTTTTCCCGCATCGTAGAGCATTCCTCTACTTATTGCGCGCCTTCCTGAATAAAAATACGGTCTCTCAAAATCTTGCCCAAAATGCCAAAAAAGGTAAGACTATAGTATTGGGTTTTTTGTGAAATTTTGACTCGATCAGAAGTCGCACAAAATGCGTTTTCCCGCATCGTAGAGCATTCCTCTACTTATTGCGCGCCTTCCTGAATAAAAATACGGTCTCTCAAAATCTTGCCCAAAATGCCAAAAAAGGTAAGACTATAGTATTGGGTTTTTTGTGAAATTTTGACTCGATCAGAAGTCGCACAAAATGCGTTTTACCGCATCGTAGAGCATTCCTCTACTTATTGCGCGCCTTCCTGAATAAAAATACGGTCTCTCAAAATTTGCCCAAAATGCCAAAAAAGGTAAGACTATAGTATTGGGTTTTTTGTGAAATTTTGACTCGATCAGAAGTCGCACAAAATGCGTTTTCCCGCATCGTAGAGCATTCCTCTACTTATTGCGCGCCTTCCTGAATAAAAATACGGTCTCTCAAATCTTGCCCAAAATGCCAAAAAGGTAAGACTATAGTATTGGGTTTTTGTGAAATTTTGACTCGATCAGAAGTCGCACAAAATGCGTTTTCCCGCATCGTAGAGCATTCCTCTACTTATTGCGCGCCTTCCTGAATAAAAATACGGTCTCTCAAAATCTTGCCCAAATGCCAAAAAGGTAAGACTATAGTATTGGGTTTTTTGTGAAATTTTGACTCGATCAGAAGTCGCACAAAATGCGTTTTCCCGCATCGTAGAGCATTCCTCTACTTATTGCGCGCCTTCCTGAATAAAAATACGGTCTCTCAAAATCTTGCCCAAAATGCCAAAAAAGGTAAGACTATAGTATTGGGTTTTTTGTGAAATTTTGACTCGATCAGAAGTCGCACAAAATGCGTTTTCCCGCATCGTAGAGCATTCCTCTACTTATTGCGCGCCTTCCTGAATAAAAATACGGTCTCTCAAAATCTTGCCCAAAATGCCAAAAAAGGTAAGACTATAGTATTGGGTTTTTGTGAAATTTTGACTCGATCAGAAGTCGCACAAAATGCGTTTCCCGCATCGTAGAGCATTCCTCTACTTATTGCGCGCCTTCCTGAATAAAAATACGGTCTCTCAAAATTTGCCCAAAATGCCAAAAAAGGTAAGACTATAGTATATGGGTTTTTTGTGAAATTTCTGACTCGATCAGAAGTCGCATCTAAATAGCGTATTTACCGCATCAGTAGCAGCATTCCTCTACTTATTGCGCCGGCCCTCGTGAATAAAAATACGGGCGCTTCATAATCCTTGCCCAAAATGCAAAAAAGGTTAAGACTATATATTGGGTTTTTTTGTGAAATTTTGACATCGTCAGAAGTCGCACAAAATCCGTTTCCCCGCATCCTAGAGCCATTCCTCTACTTATTGGCGCGGGTCCTGAAGAAAATACGGTCTCTCAAAAGTCTGCCCCACATGGCCAAAAAAGGTAAACTATAGTATAGGGTCTTTGTAAATTTTAACTTACCGAATCAGAAGTCGCGCAAAATGCTGTTTTACTCCAAATCGAGGCGTTTCCCTCTACTTATTGCGCGCCTTTTTCCGGAATAAAAATAAGGTCTCTTCAAATCTCGCCCCAAATGCCAAAAGGTAAGAACAACTAATTATAAGGTTTTTTTGGTGAAATTTTGAATCGATCAGAAGTCGCCTCGAAATCGTTTTGGGCGCATCAAGAGCATTCCTCTACTTATTTCGCGCACTTCCGAATAAAAATACGGTCTCTCAAAATCTTGCCCAAAATGCCAAAAAGGTAAGACTATAGTCCGCGGGTTTTTTTGGTGAAATTTTGACTCG
>CM023482.1:52769595-52824595 GCA_013339685.2 Hyalomma asiaticum
CAGGAAGGCGCGCAATAAGTAGAGGAATGCTCTACGATGCGGCCAAACGTATTAGAGCGACTTCTGATCGAGTCAAAATTTCACAAAAAACCCAATACTATATGTCTTACCTTTTTTGGCATTTTGGGCAAGATTTTCAGAGACCGTATTTTTATTCAGGAAGGTGCGCAATAAGTAGAGGATGCTCTATGATGCGGCCAAACGTATTTAGAGCGACTTCTGAACGAGTCAAAATTTCACAAAAAACCCAATACTATAGTCTTACCTTTTTTGGCATTTTGGGCAAGATTTCGAGAGAGACCGTATTTTTATTCAGGAAGGCGCGCAATAAGTAGAGGAATGCTCTACCAGTAGCGCACCCAGGATCTCTACCAGGGGAAGGGGGGGGGGGGGGTTCAATTTTTCACGAAGGGCCGGGCATGCCATTACACAGTTGTTGCGTGTGTAAAAAAAATAAATAAAACGCCAAATAATAGTAACATCAATGATGATGATTATTTTTATTATTTTTTTCGGCATTTTGCAGAGACATTAGCGCCACATTCTTCTAGGACATAGGAGCAGTTACGGAGTGGGATGGGGTTAGGTCGGCCTCAGGGGGGGGGGGGTTACAACACCCGAAACGCCCCCCGTCGGTGCGCCACTGTGCTCTACGATGCGGTAAAATGCATTTTGTGCGACTTCTGATCGAGTCAAAATTTCACAAAAAACCCAATACTATAGTCTTACCTTTTTGGCATTTTGGGCAAAATTTTGAGAGACGGTATTGTTATTCAGGAAGGCGCGCAATAAGTAGAGGAATTCTCTACGATGCGGCCAAACGCATTTTGTGCGACTTCTGATCGAGTCAAAATTTCACAAAAAACCCAATACTATAGTCTTACCTTTTTGGATTTTGGGCAAAATTTTGAGAGACGGTATTGTTATTCAGGAAGGCGCGCAATAAGTAGAGGAATGCTCTGCGATGCGGGAAAACGCATTTTGTGCGACTTCTGATCGAGTCAAAATTTCACAAAAAGCCCAAGACTATAGTCTTACCTTTTTTGGCATTTTGGGCAAGATTTTGAGAGGCCGTAATTTTATTCAGGAATGCGCGCAATAAGTTGAGGAATGCGCTATGATGCGGCCAAACGTATTTAAAGCGACTTCTGATTGATTTTTACTTTTACTTTTTACTTTTTACTTAATGATTACAATTTGGTTGGTGTCCCCCTGTTTTTCACCTATAGTCTTACCTTTTCTTGGCATTTTGGGCAAAATTTTGAGAGACCGTATTTTTATTCAGGAAGGCGCGCAATAAGTAGAGGAACGCTCTACGATGCGGTAAAACGCATTTTGTGCGACTTCTGATCGAGTCAAAATTTCACAAAAAACACAATACTATAGTCTTACCTTTCGTGGCATTTTGTGCAAAATTTTGAGAGACCGTATTTTTATTCAGGAAGGCGCGCAATAAGTAGAGGAATGCTCTACAATGCGGTAAAACGCAGTTTGTGCGACTTCTGATCGAGTCAAAATTTCACAAAAAACCCAATACTATAGTCTTACCTTTTATGGCATCTTGGGCAAAATTTTGAGAGACCGTATTTTTATTCAGGAAGGCGCGCATTAAGTAGAGGAATGCTCTGTGATGCGGCCAAACGTATTTAGAGCAACTTCTGATCGAGTCAAAATTTCACAAAAAACCCAATACTATATTCTTACCTTTCTTGGCATTTTGGGCAAAATTTTGAGAGACCGTATTTTTATTCAGGAAGGCGCGAAATAAGTAGAGGAATGCTCTACGATGCGGGAAAACGCATTTTGTGCGACTTCTGATCGAGTCAAAATTTCACAAAAAACCCAAGACTATAGTGTAACCTTTTTTGACATTTTGGGCAAGATTTTGAGAGACCGTATTTTTATTCAGGAAGGCGCGCAATAAGTAGAGGAATGCTCTACGATGCGGGAAAACGCATTTTGTGCGACTTCTGATCGAGTCAAAATTTCACAAAAAACCCAAGACTATAGTGTAACCTTTTTTGACATTTTGGGCAAGATTTTGAGAGACCGTATTTTTATTCAGGAAGGCGCGCAATAAGTAGAGGAATGCTCTACGATGCGGGAAAACGCATTTTGTGCGACATCTGATCGAGTCAAGATTTCACCAAAAACCCGAGACTATTCGCCTGGTGTGCGACCGATGGCGGCGCTGCGAACGGCGCCTGTATGACGTCAGAGCGGGGATTCGCGCGCTTTCGTCTGCTACGTAGGCCCAGCGCCGTGTTGAAGCCACCGTTGCGGTAAATGTCAACAAAAAAGCAGTTCAGTTGGTTATCTCGCGTATGGTGGGTACTGACGCTGTTCGAACAACCGTGGGTCTGCTTTTAACGTTCATTTAGAACTACGGCTCTTTGTTTTTTAGAACTGCGGCCGCTTGTCTCCGCGGCGAGTGCTGCGCAATGGTGAAGTACTGCTCTGTGCCTCAGTGTACTTCGTCCGCTCGTGAAAGAGGCGTTAGCTTTCACAACTATCCTAAGGACCCAAAGCTGAAGAAGAAGTGGATGGTCAAGCTCAGAATGGGAAAGCGCCCCACGCCTTCATCGACCGTGTGAAGCAAACACTTCGCGGACAGTGACTTCTGCTACCCACCGTACGCGCCACTCTTCGGTAAGTTTGTGACCGTGTTTAAGCGCCTCGCCAATACTTAAGCCGTTTATTGCACGCAGGCTATAAGCATAGGCGACTTACACAAGGTGCGGTGCCGTCCCACAACCTGCCGCGAAGGCCCCTAGACAAGGAGCCGACGACGCGGCCTCCGAATCGCCTCGCGGGTAAGCGCGCCTCGTGAGCTCAGCTGAGCGGCGCAGGATGTATGAGACTACGGCTGCGTCTGGATGGTGTACATACGTATTTTACCTACGAAGCCACGAAGTCACCTACGAAGTCTCTTTTCATTTATAGAAATAATAGAAATGGTGCTGCAATTAAATATTTCATGGTGCCAACATTAACCATTCAAACTAGTCTCAATAGTGAACTTGCCTCTTAATTTAGAAACATTAACACAATGCAAAAGGCGATATGAGCTCGACACCAACTGCAGACCAGCAGTGAACATAAATTCTATGTTATGTTACACGTTGACATTGCCTCACTCTGCTTTGCACGAGCAGCGAGCATTGGCCACTTCACTGCTGTCGATCACGACAGAGACGTTGTGCGGTGGGTTGGTGAGTCCACTTGTTTGGAGGACGAGAGCGGCGACGGTGATGCGACCTCCGTTGACGGCCTCGACCGCGCATTCAACAACGTGGCCTGCGTCGTACACCCCCTCGCCCTCGATGAGACACCGCGACGTTTCGCAAGCTTTATCTACGTACTTGTAGATGCTCGAGAACGGCACGCTTACTGTAATATCGAAAGAAACACCCAAACTAATTAGTATCGTACGGCGGAAACAAGATAACGAGCGCGAACACTCACACATAGTTTCACTTTCTTACGAGCAATGCGGTCGGTGGCATCGGCGCACTCGTCGGCCATCCGGGGGATTTCTTGGCCCTGTCGATTGGGCCGCAACTAAAACAAGTTCAAGATTACACTCGAAAACAATCGTTGCAGGCATTAGTTGACCGTCGCGAGGCTGTTCGTTCGACAAAGTTCTCACGTGAAGCAGACGATACGCGTACAGGAGCAGCGGCTGCTGCAGCGCGGTTGAAATCGGAGTCCCCGCTCTGACGTCACACGCGAGAGGGCGCCACTCCAAGATCTCGAGGCCAATAGTGACCGTATTATTCACGGTTATCTTTGAGTCGGTGCCATATGGACTAATTTGGTGACTATAAACGTCCCTACTTCTGGGTGTGTGGCAAATTTTATGAGCCATAAGACTGACGTAGTGTGCTCGCTCTGCATAGTTTTCATGCGTGGGTAACCTGGACACTTTTAGTGCCGCCCAAGTAACCTCTCGTGGCATAATCTTTCCGTGTGGTACTCTAACTGAATGAATGCAGTTTTCTCAGAGAACAAGGCGATCTTCTGGCTGGCTCAGTAGATCTCATTAGTTGTAAAAGCGTGCAAGCTCCGGAAGTGTAGCGCATCTGCTCCAATTCCTGTCCCTTTATTCTAGTAAAGGTCCGTAGGCCCTGCAGCGTCGTCCGCCAACTCTATGTTAATGACGGTGCGTTATGAAAATCATGGTTCATGACCGTTCGAGGCTGCAGAAGGCCAACAAGTTGGCAGCTTCGGCAAATGACAGAAGTTGCACTTCCGTTGCCTTCCATCGTGTTACCCAGAACCTACGCTAATGTACTAGTATGTCAAGTGCTCACTTCATGGAGGAGGAGGACCGATCACTGGGGAAATCATCGGAGGAAAAGCAGAATTCTTACATCATGTATGCCGAGGACACGCACTTCCGGGAAGAGCTTGGCCACGTCGGAGTCTAGCATCTCCTTTGACTTGACCTCCGTGGCGCTCTCTTCTGCCACGCTTCCCTCAGTTGCCGCCGGCGCCTTACGCGCGAGCACGAGTTGCATTGTGTAGCCGGTGCCAAACTTGTCCCGCAGGTGCTGCAAGGTGCCCAGGCAGGTCATCTGTCCGGCCACCATAATGCATAATCGGTCGCACGCTGTCTCGCATTCTTCCATGCTGAAACGTTACAAACAGAAGGGAAGATATACAGAGCAATATTTTATCCAGAGCGAATTAATTGGCTCTTCAAAGTACCATTGTGGGAAGCCTCTTATGCTGACTTTTCCTTTACGTCGAAAAATCTAGGTGCGTAATTGTTGTGACGTCACATTGACACAGTCCATAAAAATTCATTGTACGTATCAGCCGTTTCAGATTATACTTCTCTTCTTCCTAGGAATATAGTCAGCGTTTTGTTCACTCATATGCTTTAGCAAGGAAATGTGCGCGTGAAACTAGTAACGCGCATTGTTTCAGTGCAGCAACATACCTTGGTAAATCGCAAGTTTTGTTGGACCAAGGCCAGCAGCTCATTTAGTTGAAGCTTGGCTCTGCTTCGCTAATTTCTGAATTCGCTATTTGTCAAGCTTTAAGGCGTTCCGATAGCATGCCCAAACTATTATTTCCCCGCATGCAAAAAATGCTGCCTTAAAGGGACATTAAAGCAAAACAGTGCCTCTATCGGGGACACCATTTAAGGGTCTCTATTATAAATAACTTGAAATTCGACGCTCATCATTATAAGGCAAAAAATGAATGGTTAATCGCACGTGCAAATTTTGCTCAGAACACATAATGTATATTTCCCCGACTAATAATTATGCAAACAAATGGGTACAAAACGGGGCTGAGCAAAGCCATTTTGGGAGTGTGAAGAAAACCAGTAATCCTCGAAGGAACCGGACCTACGGCTGCTCATCGCTCCAACTTTTCTCCCAGTGCTCCCTTGCGTGCGCTTATTCTTCCCTCACTTTTCCTACAGGGGACTAGCGGAACGCACGCCAGCAACAAATAAATAAATAAAACAGGAACTAATTGTATTGTCGCTTTCTCTGAGGCAAGTTGACTAAATATAACCTTACTTTCGTGGTAGCGACCTGCACAAGATTGCCTCGGTTGGATACACCAATAAACTACAGGAACCACACAGTGACGTCACCACCTGCATTTTCTTTTTGCCCGTTTGCCACATCACCAAGAGGCTCCAGCTTACTACACAGGATAATTTTCATGTTAGGAAAGCATATGTTAGGAACTGAAACGACGTATGTGTACACATCAACAAGAAAGCCACCTTCTTCACGGTTGCAAGTGAACTACTTTGGACACCTATGATTTCTCTAAAGGACTCGACTTGATCCTTCCGCTGACTATCACTTCTGTTCATAATGGTTCCATGGTTCTGTGCTAGGTCCACTCTTATTCCTGCTTTATATTAATGATCTCCATTTGCCCACCTCTGTGAGGACACGCCTCTTCTTCAGATGATTGCATCCTGTATAATACTATAAAACATCCGATTGATCATACCACCCTCAACAATTCCTTCTCTCAGTTCTGTAACTGGTCCAATTCATGGAAAATGAATATTAACCTTTCCAAGACTGTCGTTATGGGCTTTACCCGGCGTCCATGCCCCATGTTTTTTTAATATGCTTTTAATAATGTCACTCTACGCAGAGTGCTCGAATTCAAGTACCTAGTTGTCCTCATGACAAACAATTTGTCATGGTCTAAACATATTGATTTCACATGCAATAAGGCACTTAAGAGGTTAGGGTATTTGCACCATACTTGCTCCTCAATTAAGCAAACTTCTTAAGTATAAAACTCGCATTCGTCCCATTCTTGAATATGGTTGTGTTGTCTGGAACCCGTACAGAAAATTGTTATATAAAAACTAAAATTTGTTCAAGAAAGGGCTGTGCTAGAGAAACGACAGGAATTTCTTGACCTTCAAAATTTCTTCCCGAACTAGGTCTCTCTTCACTTTTAAAGCGTCGCCACCTTGAATGCCTGAAATTTCTTTGCACTCTAATCAATTCTCTCCACCTCGACACCCTACATAATTATCTTCAGGCCTTTATCTACGAGGAGCGACCACTCCCTTAATATTCCAACCATTTTTACCCGCACTGACATCTTTAAGTACAGCTTTTACCCTTCGGCAATCGGGGCCTGGCATTTGTTGGCCGGAAGTGTCCGTTCATTGCCGCTTCGAGAATTTCTAGAAGCGTGTTCTTGAATGTTCATTTTCTTTTCTTGTTTTTTTCCTCCCTCCTGCGATAGCCACAGTGAGGCTGTAGTATCTAAGAAAATGGAGCTTAGCAATGTCGAATTCGCTTCGCGGTCGCTGCTGTGAACAACATATTTGCTACATTAAGGCTCAAGCTTTCGTTTGGGACTTCGTCCAGAGTTTAACAAAGGAGGCAGTATGTAGGTCAAAGTCGATGATGCCCGACAAAACAGTTTCAACTTTCCCTTTTCTCTCCTACTACTGGGTGTACATCAGAGTGAACTGAGCAAAGGAAGTCTGCGTCAACAACAGCACCGTACCCGTGAGAAGTGAACACAACAGGTACGTTTCTCTCGATGCGCATCGTCGCAAGTCTGCCCGTGATCTTGTTCCTGGACACCACGTCGATTCCAGCGAATGGCTCGTCGAGGAAGATTACCCTGGGATTTCCCAGCATGGCCAGAGCAATTGATAACTTCCTCTTGTTGCCACCGCTGTTTGAAGAGAGGGCAAGAAGATGCTATAAAGCAATAAAGACTTTCACTGCCGTCTTACCCGTGCACCTATGACAACAACAGCGTTATGGTAGTTTTCTTCGATGCTCAAGATGTAGGCAAAGGTTCGGTAGATCTGGTGGCGCTCGTAAACTATCAAGGGCGTCGGAAGGAATAATAAATATTGAACAGTCTATCTATTTGAAAGTGTTGGTTATTAAGCATTAGCTTCTGCTAAGAGAATAAAAATATTCACAAATGAAAACGCGCGTCAAACCGGGCTACCTTGTATATGTGTACATGCGCAGACGCTCCGCCTCCAGCTGCGACTTAAGCCGGCGGTAGCCAGACGGCCCAGTGTATAAAAGAAGAAAGGGACACACCGCGCGAAGAAATTTGAGGACAACCATCTTCTACGCTCCTACCTTTGTCCACCCAGGTGTTTGTGACGGCGGCTACTCCGGTTGAAAATGATTGCGGTTGACGTCAACACTCGCTAGAGGGATTATCGGAGTCAACAGCATGATGGCAAAGGCGAGCCGTCCGCTACATAGTTGCAAGGAAGAAAATGCCTAACCTGCAGCTCCCAGGAATACGAATCGGTATACGTCGTCTGCTCCAACCGGTTTGACTGGTCCCAGGAATAAAAATCGGTATGCATCGTCTGGGATGTGGCCTGTGCGCCATTGGACCTCGCTGAGAAGGAGGGTGGGAGTTCAGATGTATTTAAGGACGATTCAACCCGAGAAAGAAGTGCTCTGGACCCGGGGTATTCATGTCCATCCAGTTTGCTTTTCGCTGTACGCCATTTTCTGTATTTAACATATAAGCCTTCTTAGTATCAGTAGAGTTTTTGTTATCTTTTTCCCAACTCCAGCCTTCAGAGTCTCTCAAGCTCGAAGACCTTGCCACGCTACCAAGTGAGGTGCGGGTTCCACGCAACCCTGTACCACGACAGCCTCCGTAGCCTTCCCTTCATTGCCAAGAAACGTTGTCCGCTAGTACAGCACCACTTTTCTTATCCTGAAGGTATAACCACCTCACTTATCCCCAAGAGCCCCGATGCACCAGGAGGCATCTCCTTGTCTACTACGGGAAGTGCGCCATGGAAGACTCCCGCGTCTCGCAATGCTTACGGGGTGACGAACACCAACCGCAGCGTCACAAACCGTTCAGGTAAGACTGTCCGGAAGTTGCTTACGTTTCTTAGCGCATAGTGGAACGATTACATAAACGCCACAGTTCTTCAATCATACCATTTGCCAAACTCCCCATAGGTCCCAGTATCAAAAGCCGGACACGCCACTGGCTAAAACTGCGGAGGTTAGCAGATTGTCGCGCCATCTGGCGACACAGAAACAAATCAATAAATTGTCCTTTGGTGTGTTGTGTGTAGAGGAGCGACTAAAGCACTGAAGCGAGCAATGTTTGCTTTTTGCAAGTGACGCTGCGACCACAGAGAACATACGACAATTTTTCCGCGGTTCTGGCATTTCCCGCAGAACAAGGAAATTCACTGACCTTGTGCAGTCGCTGCTTTCCCTTTTGCACAAACACTGAGAATTCACGAGACAGTTTTGTCTGTGCTCAATGCTCACATTACAGAAGCAGGAAATCATCTGTTCGGCTGCCGAGGCCATTGGTAAACGAACAAGAAAGCCATTCGCATAGCGGACGATTTTCGAGAAATAATTATTAAATTTCTTGCAGCTTTGAATGTTTTTTTGTCACTGGGAATTCAGCAGCGAGAACGCACTAGGGTAATTCAGTTCCTGCAACTAGATCATCAATCTCTCATCGTAGCCCTACTGCACCCCAATTTTCGATGACTGCGATGGCCAGTTACATTCTTGCCACGACGGAGCCGAACAGGCGCAGTGCCGTGTTGGTGCACCAAGAGCTTCCATCACGGCAGAGGGCATTGAGCTAGGCCGCAGCCCTTTCGGTTCCGCTCTAAGATGTCTGTGCTATGCGCGCGATCCTTGTCCCTGAAACTACTCCCTTACGTTCTCACTTATTCCTGACAATCGCTGTAACGAAAATAATGCATAAAACATAATACATTTGAAAGTATAAAACGTTTACGGCAGAGTAAATTGAACATATGTCTGTCGCATGCTGAGATGCCGAATATTTTACCCATCCACCTGAACCGGCGTCTCCGTGACAGCAGGCTTCTGTACAATATTTCACTGTATCCTGTTTCTTGGAACGAAATTTTCACGCCATCGCCCGTGATAGGCTGAACAAAACCCGACGCACCGCTTAGCGGCGTTCTGTCCCAGATGATTGCTTTCGTATGCACAATCGATAAGGTGCGTGCAGCAGAGCTGCGCCAGCATGACGTTGCCAGGCCAAGCGTCAAGCAGGATGCATACGCATGACCTTTGCGTCGCGTCTGTGCTGCGATATATAGTCACCTTTGCCTCAGCAATAAACGTTCTTGACGGTTCGACTACTGGCCTGCCTGCAGTGCGCTTTGGTGTAGTCTCTTTCGTGTAGTCTTTGGTGCAGTGTGCTTTGGTGTAGCTTTGGTGTATATATAGGTCGCGATCGCATACTCGAGATCTTCGTTTTCCTCGTTATTTTTATTCATTTCGAACACGCATAGAAGCTTACAGTGCGCAGGATATAAGCGTACCTGTATGTCCCGCAGGGTTTGCAGGCATGCTTCTCCACGTCGACGAACTGAACCATCGCACTCACCGCTGCTTCGACGAGCGGTGCTGGGGTGCCACGAAGCCGAGCGAACAGTCGCAGGTGCTCGAACGCGGTGAGCTTCTCTAGGAGTCCATTGTTCTGAGGACAATAGCCGATATAGGACTGCCACTGCACAAACCGAGCGACGGGAAGCAGTCGCACATTAGCGGAAAATTTCATTTTGCCGGCGAAATTCCTTAGCGTTTGCATATTACTACATCACCGTTTCAGTCAACGTGAGTGGTGTCATAGGTGGTGCTACCTGACGGCGCAAACATAAAACAAAGACTGCACGAACAGAATTCAGCAAATTAACGTTTCCAGAACCCTTACCAATTTCCCTGAACACACAGTGACCTATAGAAATATACAAATACTACGCGCTTAGGTAGGGGTCGAACTTCATGATTGAATAGAAAACTATTTATGGCTAGCGGTAAAATAAGGACTCTGGAAATGCAGAGCGCAGCATGTCTTCTTTTTTTTTCGTCGCTCTGCGGCGTCACACAACTTAGGCTCCGTGACAACGTCGATAAAGCGGTAGCACTGTTTTTAATAAAATGCCTTCAATTTAGTGATATGAATCGAGTCTCGCATTCACCTTTCTACCGCCCCTCTTCATGACAAAAAAAAAAGGATAGATTTATCAGCTTAACATTAGAATATATATAATCCTTGCAACCCACAACAGAGTGCGGTGCAGTATCAGTGTGAGCGTGACAAAAAAAATCCACGCATATCCACGGAGTGAATGATGATGAGTGGGCGAAGCTCCGGAGATTCATCGGTCGCGCATTGAACGATCTCGAACGATCGTTCCATCCAATGAGAACCGAGCTGAGATGCGCCTCTAGCGATATCCGATTAAACGAGAGCAATGCACCTCCATCCAATCAGATTCGAACACAAAACGCCGCCATATAGCACTCTCCTATCACACTAGAGCACGATGGATAGATGGATGGATGGATGGATGGATGGATGGATGGATGGATGGATGGATGGATGGATGGATGGATGGATGCTATGAGCGTCCCCTTTGTAACGGGGCGGTGACATGTGCGCCACCAGGCTCGTAAGAAGATTTAAGAACTTTTTTTCTCTCTCTCTTTAAATTTTCCTCATGCCTTTTAAATTTACTTCAATCAAATCGATCATACCATAGCAAAAACGGAAATTCATAGCCCTGTTCCCTGCCCCTTATGGCAGAAAGTCCATATTTTTCCCTATAATTATTTTTGTCCGTTCTCTCTAGTTTTCTGCCACCAGCATTCTAACCGTCTCTTACTTATTTCAATCGCGCCTATGTTCAGCTTCCCGTTGTTCGCCCTAAAACCCAAGGCTTCCTGTAGGGTGGTGCCCAAACGTACACCTGGGTGGATATTTCCGCATTCAATCAGAACATGCTCCGTCGTTTCCCTATCTTCCTCACAGCATACGAGCGCCTCCGCGCCATCTGTTGATCAATTCACGTACCAACTAAGCAGCACCGCAGCGCCATCTCGTGATCATTCTGAGACCTAGAGGTGGCTACGACGACGACGACGACGACGCCGGACTAGCCTATGCTCTAAGGAGCTTAGCTACTCTCGCTACGCCCCCAATACCCTCGCTACTCCCCCACTCACTAAGAAAAATACGTTACGTTTCCGGCATAGGCGGCAATAGATTTTCGTCTTATTACACACGTGTGCATTACATGCACTACACATCGTCAACAGAACCCCTGCCAAAAGCAACGCGCACAGGCGTATCGGCGCGGTACTTTTGGATTAGTTCTGCTAATCCAGAATAACTTTGATTATAGTACAACGTATCCTTGGGCAAGTTGGTTCATGCTATAGTATGAAGCGGGGAGACTAAGCGCTAAGAAAACGACGGACACAGAAGCACCTGAGCGCGTGAGGCAGTGAGAAGTGAGCGCCTATCCTGTGTGCCTCTTGCTTCTGTGCCCGTTTTTCTTTCTTTATTAGCACGCTGTTTTTTTTTTTCAAACAAACCATGCCCTACGTGCAAACTCCATAACGCGAAAACCTCATTTTTCCCAAGAAATCTGATCGTTGGCGCGTAGCTCATACTTCGACGTCTTTTTTTTCTTTCTAAAAAGAAAACATTAAACGGGAGTACTACCACGAAAATTTTCAGTTGGCGTTTTTTTTTTTTTTCATCAAATGAAAGGCCAAGCCCTTCAGAGCCCAGAAAACGTACTGGTAAGCGTGAGCGCGCAGTGAAAATTTATTGACAGCTTGTCTTTAAAAGCTGGTTTCGGTTCCTACTGTAGCCAGACGTCACGACACAGTATGCGCATAGCAATTAGCTCCTCGTGACGTGCTCCCGCAAGAAATCGTGACGTTTTCGCCCGGTGCGTCTCTCGCGCGCAGCGCCTGTAGCAAGTGCAGGGTCAACAATGTACGAAATTTTGTGTAGCGACTCCGCGACAACAGGGAGTAATCGGAACAGTGCAAGATGCAACGTACGGCACGCACGGTGGGTATCGGCGTGGCTCCGAGCACGCGCGCGATAAGCTCAGGTGGCCCCCCGAGACCTCCGCCAAATCTCGGAGGTCTAGTATTCTCGCGTTGCTTCTGCTTCCCCGCCAGACGATCATTCCAGACTTTTGCTGCTGATCCTTTGCTCGAAGCTGCTCGGCAGTGAGCACGTGAAGGCGGAGCTGTGGCTTTTGTAAGCGAGAGTGTCTGAGGCGCCGGGCACTCTCAACTACGGCGACTGAACAGCGAGAGCAGGCGACCGAGAGTGACGCGCGATCGGCCATTTTGCATGTTTTTCTACTTCACTTCATCACAACTTACCACACTGCTGCATGAAGTCACCCAAATTTGTACTGTAGCCTGACGTCACACTAGTTTCGATGTCAGCAGGTACGCCATGTGACAATTGACTTTGATGTAAAATAAAATATCTTATCAACATTTCCTGAGCTTAACATTTGCTCAGAGTTGTCTACGCACATGGGAGAGCTGTATGGTGGAGTAAACTCAGCTTGGAAAATTGGTGTCAGTACTCCTTTAAACACACAACTGCAAAGGACACAAACGTGCCTGCGGCCGAGTAGGGAGGGTCTGTTATAAAAGTAATGCGTATTTTCCGGGAAAGAAATGTATTTCTTCAGTGGATATGTACAAATGATTAAAATTCTTCAAAATACTCTCCCCCTGCATTGATACACCTGTGGAGACGTGTCCGCCACGCCTGGAAGGCACCCTCAAGGTCCTTGACGCAGTGTCTCTCAGGAACGTTGTCGGATGTTTTTGGAAGCTTTCCACGGTCTCCCAATGTTTTCCTTCCAGCTCTCTTCTGTCGGGCAGGGAAACGAAACAAAATCGCACGGAGCAAAGTCAGGACTGTAAGGAGTATGGGGGACCACCGGGGTGTTGCTGGCCAGAAAGATGGCAAAAATGCAGGACATGTGGCGGGAGCATTGGCATGGTGCAGCTTGACCATGTTTTGGAAGTGAGTCCTCATATGTGCGACCCGAGATTTCAATCTCTTGAGTACCTCCGCGTAAAAGGCTAACTTGACAGTTTCCCCCTGCGACATGTTTAGGGTGCACTCAATTTTCCGGTTGTTTAATCGAAGGTGGGAAAGCAAAACTTCGCGCACGCGATCTACGTTTTCGTCGGTTCTGGTCGTTCCTAGGCGTCCAGAATGCGGTTCGTCAGCGACCTCCTCCCTGTCCTCCTTGAACGCCTTGTGCCACCTCCCGCACTGTGACCATGAAATGCAGTCACCCTTGAATGCCTCTTGAAGTATTTGGAAAGTTTCGGTTGTATTCTTTCTAAGCTTTACGGGAAACTTGATAGCGTATCGCTGTTCAAGCGAACGCTCCATTTCTCGAACGCTTACCTCCCCGAAACAGAAGTGCGCATCGCAACACAAGAAAACTTCAACGCAATGTTAGAGTTGCAAAGCACGGCTCCTTTAGCAGCCGCCGTCTGCCTCGGTACTTAAGAGCCCAGTTCCGCAAAATTCCGTTATTTGCTTATGGTGTTCCTCTGGCGTCGTTCATGGATGGATGGAAGAACATTATTCACCGTCCTGCAGATTAACGACTCGGGCTCAGGTCTCCCATGTCGGGACGTCAAGGCCTTCCCTTGCCGCCGCTTCACGGGCCTGCTGGACTGCCCAGCGTTGGTCGGCGAGCTCGGAGCTGCGCAGGGCGGCGTCCCACCTCGCCGAGAGAACATCGGGGTTAATACCTCTGGCTTTAGCCTCACATTCCCAGAGCATATGCTTAAGCGTAGCTGTGCCTTTGTGACAGACCTTATAGATACTCGTGTGATAGATATCCATAGCGCGTTGGCTATGGAAACGCTCTTTCTTAGAGGAACGCTCTACCAGCTCGCAAAGAAGGAGAACGCGCCCTCACCCGCGAGAGACAACGTTGGCGCAGGCAGCGTCCCCTAGCGAGTTTCTTGATTGAGAAATACCGACTGCTCGCGTTGGAGAAGCGTTCACCGGCAACCCATATATATATATATATATATATATATATATATATATATATATATATATATATATATATATATATATATATAGGAACTGGATCTTGACTTGCAATGAAGTGCCGGTGGGAGATCTCCCTTGTGCGTAGTTGAACCATAAGGATTCGTAGCGTGCGCGTTAACTAAATTAATCCGGAACTCGGCACGATCTACGATGAACCTCCCGAGCTTCGCCCACTCATCATCATTCACTCCGTGGATAGGCTGTAATGTTTTTTCTAGTGTTATCGCATCCAGCAACGCATCACGAGAGTCTGCAAGCAGACAAACGGAGCAACGAGACGGCGTGGCGGGGAGCTCTAATTTCCCCTGCGCCCTTTTTACCCACAGCGCCTTGCGTGCACCCGCCAGGGGCAGGCGCGGCCCTGCGATTCTAGGAAATGTCCATTGGTAACCCAAGGGCAGTCTAAGCAAAACGTGATTTCCGAATTCTATTGCGCTGTGACTGACTGACTGAAAAACATTTATTAAAAATTTGTGTCTTTACAGGAAGAGTTCGGGGCGGTCCGTAGGGGGCCACCCCGTACAAACACTAGGTGGGCTTCCTCTTATGGGAGCCCGTTGGCGTCGGCCGCGGCCCGAGCCCGCTCGACCAAGGCCCGTTAGACCGTCAGGTCAGAGCAGCCAAGCAGGGCTGCCTCCCAATCTTCCCGGGAAGGGTTGGGTAGAGGGGGTAGGTTTGGGTTTATTTTGGCATGCCCACACCATGTGAAAAATGTCAGAACTTCCCTCACAGTGCGGGCACTTCCCCGTGCAAGTGGGGTGGAAGTGTTTTGCTATTGCCGGGCACAATAGAGTTCGGGTATAAAGGCGAAGGAGGATTCGCTCCTCCGCCTTCGTGAGACCCTTACAGGGTTTGGGATAAATTTGGTGGCCGGATTGATAGAATTGTGTGAGCTCCTTGAAGATGTAAGCGGGGTTGGGTTCGGGGTCCGAATCGGTAGGGTACGCGGATGGTGCCCGGAAAGTGAGAGATCGGGCAGCGGCATCGGCCGCCTCATTGCCCTCGAGGCCCGTGTGAGCCGGTGCCCATATGATCGTTCGGTGCGCAGGGGCACCGAGGTAACTGCTGTTTTGCAGAATTTTGTAAGCTAAGTACGGAATGCGTCCCTGTTCGATATTGCGGCAGGACCCCTAGAGTCGGTGATGATGACTCTCGAGTCCTGATCTGCGGCAGCTAGCCCAATGGCGATCTCCTCTGCGTGTGTAATGTTGTGGCACGGAAGGTGAGTCCATTTACTGCGATGTTTTGGTGGACGACCGCGGCAGTGTACCAACCCCCGTGGGGGGGGGGGGGGGGGGGGGGAAGCCGGAGGCGTCCACTTAGAATATTCCGTGTTTGTGACCATAGTGGCGAGCCAAGGCTCCTGCCTGTGCGAGGCGTCGGCCGCTGTGGTCGTCTCGAGTCATGTTTGCCGAAAGAGGGCGCACGTGCAGGGCATATCTCCAGACTTCCGGAATCTGTGCACGCTCTTCCGTCGGTGTTGAGTGGTGAATGTGTATTCGGGCAAGGACGCGGCGAACCGACGGCGCGTTAGAGAGTCTACTGTATTGGTTCGTCAAGTGCGCCTCTCGCAGCTCCTTGAAGGTGTTCACCATTCCCAGGCCCAGGAGGTGCTGGTTGGAGGTGTTGACCGTAAGGTCGGGGGCGTGCTTGTAAGTTTTGCGGAGAATGACTCCGAGTACATTCTCGTCGAACTTGCGTAGGTGGAGGTACGGAGCCGAGTACAGGACTCGGCTGGTTACGAATGCATGCGCCAGGCGCAAGGCATCCTTGCATCGTATCCCCCCACGCTTGTTGGAAACCAGGCGGATCATGCGGCCCACCTGGTCCCCCACCTTCGGCGCTTTTGAACTCCTTTTGAACTAAACACGATGCTAGAAGATTAAACCAAGAAAGTATTATGGCACGAACTAAAATGAAGATACAAAATGTAAATATAATAATCAAGAGCCGAGCTCTTGATCAGGAGTTCGAAATTAACAACGAGGTTAGAATCTGTGCAATAATATACATATGCTGTGAAGTTATGCACCACCAACTAGCCTGCCAAGAATCCTTCTTGAAAGTATATGCAGGACAAGTAACAGGAAAACCTACTAATGAAAAAGAAATTCTCTACAGACTAAAAAAAATGGCTGGGGCAATATGGAAGACATTCTGAGATTATGACTGGCCGCCTACCGCAAACACCAAAACGAAAGCGTATAACCGCTGCATTCTACAAGTCGGTAAGCTTATGGCTCATAAACTTGGAGGATAACGAAGCTACTTGACAAGGAATGAAGAACAACGAGACGTGCCGCGGACAGAAAGATGACAGGGGTAACACTAGGAGATAGAAAGAGGGCAGAATTTATCAAAGAACAAACAGGAGTAGACGATATCCCCAGAAAAGGAAATGGATCGACCCGGAGAAGTCACGTGACGCGCAGGAATGATAACAGGTGGACAGTGAGAACTGCGGAATGGGTACCAAGAGACGGGGAATGAAGCCACGGCTGACAAAAAAATCAGATGGAGCGATGAAATTAAGTTCACAGGCATAAAATAAAACCAACTCGCGGAGGAGAGGGTAATTTGCAATCTATGGGACAGGCCTTCGTCCTGCAGCGGACATAAAACAAGCTCATGATACGACGACGACGACGTTAATCGACCTCCCGAACCAAACGTCTTGTCGAAACGGGGCCTGACTACAAGGGTATACCTGAATAACATAAGTCTCACTGTACCAAACGCCGACTCCAGTTACACTACTTGTCCAACGCTGTGTTAACACAACCTTGTACTTCTTACAGTTTTCGCTAAATAAATCACGGGAAAGTCCGTACCCGCCGGCGCGAACTTGTCAGCTTGACGTCAGACATGTAGGCCTCGCCCGATGAGAGTTCGAGGAGGCCCGCAAGCATCTGGAAAGTCGTGCTCTTTCCCGCGCCGTTCACTCCGAGGAGGCCAAAACACTCGCCGCGACGAAGAGCCACACTGATGCCCTTGACGGCCTCGAAGGACCCGAACCACTTGTGCAGGTCGTGCGCCACGAGCGTGTAGCCCCGTTGCTCCAGCTCGGGTGACGCGCCAGTCTCCGCCAGGTGCTCGACGAGCTCCTTCTCGGCCTTCACGTCGTCGTCGATTGTGTCCTCCTTTCCTCGGCCTGGAGCACCAGCGTCTGCAATTAGACATCGATAAACTCATCGATCAAAAGAGCCAGTTCCACGCCTCCGAAATCTGAGTAACAGCTGAGCCGGGACAAAGGTGTCATGGATTCATGGTCACTGTCACTATCGCTATCGTGTGAGCAGTGAGCTAAGGTCGATGATAAGTGCTTTCCCGCTTTTCCAATCTTCACAACCCACGACCTTCTCTCCTTCTTTCTTTTTTCATTTGTTTCCTTCCTTTCTTCCTTCTTCCTTCACTCCTTTCTTACTTTATCGCTTTCTATATTGCCCTTCACATATACAGTCATGCGACAGTGTAGGTATTGGGACAAGGGCTTTTCCATTCCGCGTGACAGTGACGCTGTTTACTGCGAATGCTCCCAACGAATCAACCTCGACTACGAACCGACTACGAGCCACACAATATTATTGCCGTGATAATGCTTGTTACTGCAAATGCACATTTTTTTCGGCAAAGCAGCGTCCCTTGCAGACACAATGTTGAGTCGGGCTATTTTGTGGATCCTCTCCGTAGAATAAATAACTGCGCAACAGCTTCATGATACATCGTTGTTACCACGAGCGTAAATTGTGTTGGTTCAGGCTTGTATGCACAGATTTCTTTTTTTTTTTAAAGAAACTTGCGTTGCGTCTTCTACTAACCGTGTCACTTTCGAAAAGCTTTTGCGCTACTATTTAATCCACGGCGTTCTCCTCCTGGAACCAGTCTAAGCTACATACGCTATGGCCGGAAACAGAATTCAAACCATTTCCATAGAGGTAAACAGTCGAATTCTACGGCTACGTTGCGTATAGGAGCGTAACAGAGTCCTTCCGCGAACTTGTCAGATAAAGATACAGCCAACTCGTTTAGCTTACTGTACCCGAAATGCAATTTACAAGACAAACTAGTTCCCCCCTGAACTGCATATCAAATTCGAAACTTCAGGTAAGCAATTCGCTGCTGAATTAGAGGTTCCTCTTCATCTTGAAGTGTGCATGTCAAGAAGAAATGCGCATTTGAACATTTCTTCATCTTTAAATGTGGTATAACGACGATCAAATCGAAAACTAATTTCCAACTTCTCCTAGGTGGAAATTTTTCTTTTAAAAAATAACCCACTGTGCCCTCAAGTGTTCTAAGCATTAGGGAGCCGTGAATTGTGCGCATCATTGGGTTTGTAACGGAACAAAACTTCTTTACATCTCAATGGGGAAGGAACACTTCGTGGGCAGCATAAAAACAAAACTCAATGCCGCACATGATTGAGAAAGAATTTCTGTCATTGGGGCCATAACTGCAAATTTTTTTTAAATATCCGGCTCATCTCAACCGTGGCATGTGGCGCCCATAAATATAATCGATACTCAGCATATAGACGCAACCTAGTTATCAGTGAATAGGTTTATTCTTTTTCTTTTATTGGTGAACTCAATATAGAGGCCTTTGCAAGGACCATTACAGACATTACAAGCGCGTCTAGTTACACGTAACGAAGGACTGTTTGCTTTTTCGGTAAACATCACCGCAGCAACTCGCATAGCGTCGGTACGTGGTACTCGCGACTCGAATGTAGGGTTGTGACAGTGCCAAATGAAAGACATCAAAGCCAAAAATAAAGAGAGAGAACTGGTTCTGCATGTCTACCACATATAGCAAGAAAGCGAGCGCCAACCTGCATTAATGGCCTTGCGAAGATTCAAGTGGTATCCCGAATGCAGAAGGCTGAGGAAGACGAAAAGTAGCAGTCCCTCGCCCGCAAGGAGCAGGATATCCGGCATTGTGCTGTGCTTTGACATCGAGAAAAAGCCGACGCTACACGGGTCCTCTTCCTCCTCGGTCATGGCCTCTGCGGAGATTCAGCAGCAGCACAAGAGTAGCCATGTATGCGGCGTGTCTGAAGTAGAGCACTGCAGCACGAGCATGATTTTGTGGCCCCGAACCGCTCTATGAAGCCCTAGCCTGCTCCGGGCCCATAACACTAAGGCCGGGCCCGGACCGAGCCCCAATCCAAACTTTATTCCCACTTCCTTGAAATTAAATCCAAAATAAATGCGTGGGAAAACCTGTCCCTGCCGAAGCATACCAGGTTTAAAGCCAATCAAAATTAAAGCCCGGGTGAACATGACCAAGTACGGCTCATGCCCGGCTCTGGCCTGTGGTTTCAAGCCAGAACACGGCCCGGGCCCGTGTTACTAAGCGCGAGCCCGACCCGGACCCAGGCGTCCGATATTAACTTTGCCCAGGGCCGGTGTGTGCAAATGTAAACCTGGCTGGGGCACTCTGAAAAATATACGCCACTATCGATGACTATTATTGCTGCCTTAACTTGCCCTTTGTAACAAGCGAACTGGCTGTACGTTCGTTTGTGGAGTACAACCCTTAAGATTTTCGTGCAAGGGTGCACAATCTTTGCAATAAAGGTATATCGATATTACAACAGCAATAATATTTTAAGAAGTTGCCTTGAAGCCTACACGACACTTCTTATTCCCCTGGCGGGGTGGCCACGTTTTGTTTAGCCTTCGGAGAACTTTGCGGGCCACCTGCATACTTCAAGGCACGGAGCTTTCTACGAAATATTTGTGGGAAACTCTGATTCGAGGGAGGCGGTAGTTGTCGGAGGGGTGGATGTTATGGTCATACCCTTTGATTATATGTGGCGGAGAGAGCCACCAACCTCTTCATTGCTCCTCTCCATGCCCTGCTGCTTTTACCCTGTACTACAAATTCTCGATTCTGATCTGCCTCCTTCGAGGGCCACGACGTGTACTCTAACTTCAGAACTTTAACTTGAGAAGGTTGGCCGTTAGGTCCTGTTGGTACAGCTCAGTAATGAATTGTTAAGTGCTAAGAAATGACGAGAATGTCGCGGACAGGCGCGACACGAGCGCTCGTGGTAATGTCCTCCTTCAGTTGTCAATTATTAACAGTCAAAAATCGCGGTAAATGTAATTGCTGGATGAAGAAACATACGTGCATAATGTGAAAGATAACAACAAGACAAATGGCTTCGGAATCACCAGTCGCTGCGTTGCGCTAACGTCAATAAAATATCAGGGAGAACGCACAGCTGCCTGCAACTCGTGCTTTTTGTTCCTACTTCAGTGAGTCATTCGCTCGACAGTTAGTGTCGTAGCATCTTTGTTCTGCACTGTCATAGCTGCGTAGAGGTGCGAGGTCAATGAAAAAAAAATGTCCTCGCTACGTTCCAATAGCTCGCGTTTGCGACCCCGTTCCGCGATAAGACGATGTAGACTGGCGTCACCACAAAGTTTCATTAAATTTGTGATGTTCATTCTCCTGAGTGCAGGTATACTGCTGGCGATTCAGGGAGTAGTTGGCGTCAAATGTGACAGCCGAGCCGTCATCACGAGGACATGCACACACAAATGTGTGACCGCGGTCGAAGAGCTGATACAATTTAACACAAGTTCGCTTCGCACCCTGAACAAGTTGCGTTTGTTCAAACATGCCCAATATTCGTTGATGACTTGCACGTCGATCGCACCAAAGGAGGCTACAAACGCCTACAACTTCATCCGTAGATTTATCCGACAGCCCGCATGTTTTCCCAAATCTGAGCCACACTGAAAACTTCGCTACTATGGCTGTTGTAAGCGGCGCCAAGTTCAATGGAACGAGTTGTACAAAAAAAAATTATGCACTTCATAACGCGTAGTGAAAAAGCTCTCACTGGCGCGTTCGAGATTGTGAAACTTTGCCCCGACGAGTTATTGTAATCGTAGACAGCGCCGTCGTGCAAAGAAACACTTAACACTTCTTTCACTTCTGCTTATAATGTTAGAGCGCGTTACAGTATGTATTAAGATAGCTTCCGTTGATGCAGAGAAGACCGACACAATTGCCGCTCCAAGCATGCGCAACTACTTCCCGTTGTCCTCGCGAAGACTCGCCCCTGGTTAAGCGTTAGGCTAACGTAATAGTATCGAGAGTAATATCAATTCATAGGGGCCCTCCATATAAATTATTATTACGACCCGATGACCTGCGGATATTCGATGTGCGCCTCATTCCGTATGTACGGGCTTTACAGTATTGCGCCTCCTAAATGCAGCCGCCGTGGACGGAAGGGAACCCGCTGTAGCGTAGCAGAGCAGCACCATGTTTCTGAGCATACCACGGTGGTAGCATTGATGGTGGTAGTAGGAAAAACGGAAAAGCGTCAACAGAGGAATGATTTGAAAAGCGGCTTCTTGAGCAATCTATTTTTCTTTCAGCGGAAATGATGTCCATTTTCGTGGAAAACAGCAGCACTAGTTTAGGATATACTGGGAGCCAACTCTATAGTGTAATTTTGGCCGGAAGTCCGGCGCGGGCACGCGGATTCATGCCCGAGCTCGGCCCGGGCCCATAGACAGACTCTCCCGGTGGCTCGGACCGCGGCCGGGTCAGGCCCGGGCTTTCGGGCCGGCCTGGGCTACCGAAGCAGTGGGGCTGACTAGCTCTTCGCTGGTCCAGGTTTTTCTCCAGCACACCCGAGTTTCGTCGTGGTCTAAGGCTTCGTGAAACTCCTCACAAAACACTACGAGGCCCAGCGAACGCTTCTCAAATGTTTCGCACCGAGCGTATACCATAAAGACGTTCGCGTCGAACCACAGATGGTGGTCGTGGCGGTGGTGGAAAACATTTATTGGACTAGTATTTACACAACTAGGTGGAGTCCCTAGGTCAGGGACCCAACTGGTCCTGGCCGCTGTCTTGGCACGCTAAGCCATAGCTCGTTGGGCCTGAAGGTCCAGGCAGCCGAGCAGTGCCGCCTCCCAGTCCTCTCAGGGTTGGGTTCAGGTTTGCGGTTATAGAAGGATTGAGTTGGAATGCCCACACCCTGTGGCATGTGTCGACCACGTCCCCACAGTACAGGCAGAGGCCACGAGAGGAATAGTCAAAATGTCTGAGCACTGCCAGGCACAGTAGCGTATTTGTCAATAGGCGAAGAAATTTCTCGCCCGCTTTCTTTGGCTTTTTGCAGAGCGCAGGAAAGCGGCGGTGGGGATCCCGATAATAACGGTGGCAGACGCGACACGCATGGCCTCGGTTTGACGCCGTCCCACCTCTTTGCTATACTACACTATGCATGAACACATAGGAGACGCTGTGCACCGGATAAATCTAGAGTTACTGTATATGCTACCGCATATGCAACCTGCCTTATCATGTACACTAACTTTAAATGAATCGACACGTGCTCTCTTTGTCTAGCGAACGCCGCATACGAGGCATTGCATAGAAGTGCATGCGCACTCATAGGGACCAAAACTAATGATGATGATACTAGTTTCGTTATTAGCAGAACACTTTACGGCGAGCTAGAAATGCTTCGCATTTAAAGAAGCGTCTTCTGGTAGAAGGCATAAAGCAATGCGCTGCTTTGGCCCGGAAGGCACCTAGAATTGTAAAACAACGGCTTAGAGAGGTGTCGACCTTTCTGATAAGGCACTGAAAAGTGCACACGGCTATGCAATCGCCTTTCGGCGCCGGACTATGCTCCTATTCTTGGACTCGCCACCGATGACCTGCGAGGGATCATATGGGTAGTTGAGCGCTAAGAACTTCAGCGCATGTTCCCGTTTTTGCAGCATCAAGTAAGTTAAATCGCCAAAACTGTCAGCGCGGAAACAGTTGCCGAAGAGCAGAGGATGGCATTTTGTGAGGAGGCGCACCTTTCATCTGAAATGCTTATTAACATCTCTCACGCACGTTCCCCCGTAGGCACCGCAAACTTGATGTTACGGTTCTTCCAGTCAGACAATGGTTCTTCCATTGGTTCTTCGAGACATCCTTAAGAACCCCAGCTCCACGCTATAGCCCCAGGAGAAAAACATGGCGACACTCCTTTGGCGGACGAGAAACATCCGCAGACACAGATTTCGGAGATGTTTCAACTCACCTTGATAGTAGGCCTGAACGCGTACTGCGCGACGCAAGTTTTGCTTCGTTGCCGCAGCAACGCGGTTCTTTTTCTCGGCCACGCGGGCGCAGATGTAGCCGATTTTTCCTTGCAAAACGGCTTGAATGGCGGCCTGGGCCAGTGCAAACGGCGGGGACAGGAGCATGAAGGCTGCACGCGCCAGCCGTCGACGCGACACCTTGAGGAGCGCGATTGCGTACAGCGACCACGTCACAGGTCCTGCGCGAGGACGCGGCGACGTATCGTACCAGTTAATGCATATGAACAAATTCAAAACATGTTTTGATACACGTATTTCGATGGCTAGATGCCATACGTGGTGTATAAACAGTAAATCAATTTACACTGTTAGGTTGTTCGATCACTGTATCATTGATTTCGCCATGACAGGTTTGTTTTTCAATCCTGCGATCTGGGGATCAGCAACCGAGTGCCATAGCCACTACACCTCTTTAGGGGGGCTAATTTTACGCCTAGATTTCATATCTCCGTCGCATTTAGGCGACGTTGGTTCAATATAAGGCACCTAACAATTTATCTGCGCCGGTAATTTTTTAAAAACATTCTTACCTACCACGCGCTTTCAGAATGCATGACGCAAGTGTGCGATTGTGCTAGGACATCAATACGGTGTGGCCATCCGCGTTTTTGTAGCGTTAGCTACACTGGCCGAGCTGGAGCAGTTTCACGTGCGCGTCCGAGAGCCCTGCTGCGCATGCGCGAGGAGCAGGGATGTCACACAGCTGGCGCACCGGAGCTACCGCCACCGCGCGCACCTCGCCGGTCTGCGCGTTCCAGAGGAGTGACGTCATAACCACGGCAGACGCACTGAAGCCGGCGCGCGCGCAGCTGTACGCCTCCGTTGTGCAGCTGCCGTCTGACACTGCGCCGTAGCCCCTTGATAGCGCCTCTTCAATTTGGGCGCTTGCGGAGACGTATCAGTGGGGGTATCAGCGGGAAGGAGGAGGAAAAGAAAAACGGAAGGACAGGGAGGTGAGCCAGTCGTCAGACCGGTCAGACCGGGTGGCTGGCGTTTGCCAGTGTGGTACAGCCATGGAGAAGGAGAGAGCCGTCTTTGTGGCAATAGAGAAGCGACCTGACGTTGAGCAAAAATAAATATACATGTGTCGCATAATGCGTATACCGTGTGTGTGTCATTGAAGCAGCAGTAAGCGTGATATAATCAAGCTAATCCTAGACAACCACGAAAGTTAATAATAATCAGCTCAACCTTAGCTAACGCTACGTATATCCTGTCATAGCCGAGCTATGCCACTGCAAAGCTTATTGTTCGCGCGTGTTCTCGCTTCTCAAGCGTCTTCTAGTGGCACTAGTGGTGCTTATTCTGTTTTCTGCCTATTATATTTTTTGCAAAATGAAGTTAACTTGAAGTTGTGGCTTTGCTAAATACTGATTTACTAACAAAAGAGAAACCTTCTTTCGTGTTCAGTGACAATTTATTACCGAGCAAGGACATCGTCGCTGTTAGCAGTGCACAGGTTATGTTAGTGAGTACTGGGAGGCATTTACCGACCCTTTAAGCACCGCTAGCACACGCTGACAACCGGCGATAATAGGTGAGCAAACACAGTTGTCCAGCCGGTGCGAAAGCGTCGGAGGTTAGCATAGGTGCAAGAGGTGCAGCAAGATACGGCTCCGAAAAGTGGCGCTGCGACTATGAGGCACGCAGTGAAGCGAACCTCCGGATCAATTCTTTAATGCACACGTAAATTATTCTTAACACAACCCTTTTACTGAATTCTGAATCTCAATCCAAATTACGCTGTCGTTCGGCTATTCCCGTCAGGTAGCAGCATGTTTTATTGTTGTCTCTCTCGACCACATCTTCAAAAACAGTATTGTGGGAGCTGCACGTTCAGCAATTAACGTTTTCTTTTCAGTAGAAATATAATTAATTTCGACCTCAGAGTAATTCATGTTCCCCTTATCACTGCTTTGAAGCGCAGTGCTGCAGCGGAAGAGATGCTGCCTGCAGTTTCGGGTCTATGAGCATGTGACTACCACGCGATCGGCCATGCTATGTCTGGTCCAGGTACGTTTACTGCAACAGACGTATACCGCGCTCTTTTGCGCATACTTCGTTCTTTTGGAGGCGGAATGTTGAGGCCCGTGTACTGTGGTATGTCGGTGTACGTTAAGGAACCTCGGGAGATCGAAATTTCAGGAGCCCTCCACTACGGCGTCTTTCATAATCCATATCGCTGTTTTGGGACGTAACATCTCATAAACCAAGCAATAACACTTGACAGCCCGCTCGGACTTGCCATAGTAACGCTCAGCCTCTATATTCTTGGGCGCCACGTAACGACTTTCATAATAATCCTCAGGTCAACTCACTAGAGAGCTATTTGCTTCGAGAATGACTAACCTCAAAAAAAAAAAAAACATTATTTTTAATCTGTGAAGTGCGAGTGGAGTTACAGCACAGTACGTGCACCTTCTCTCTAATTTTCTCCCGACAAGAGAGCTGGAAGCTGCAAAGTATGTTGTGGGAAAAGGTAAAAGAAACTGCGTCCACGCGCGTCATGACCTTGAGCATGTTCGTTTCTTTTCTTTTGATTTTCTTCATTTTTAACGTGTTCGCACACTCCCGTTAGGATGACTGGCCAGTCACCGGGGAAAGATAGGGTCGAAGTCCATAGATTATACATCCATAGGACCCAAAATGAAGTAGAGGGCGGCTTTGCTGTCTCCTGCGTCACACCGCAGGAGACAGCAAAGGCGACACAAATACGTCACCAGCGATACTATCGCCTTTGGCGACACTTTTCACAATATGGCCCCTGGTTTGTTCGAAGCGAAGGTACAAATCCCTGCTAGTAGCAGTGCAATAACATGTGGCCTCTATGTGTATAAGACCTCAATTTTGTTGAAAAAAATATATGTTGTTCTCGAAGTCCCCAGAGGAATGAAAGTAATCTTAGTGGTGCGAGAAAAAGATATGCCTTCGATAAAAAGTTTAGTAGTCTCCCTTGAGGCCGGACAGCTTCGAGTGGATTGTTCGCCAATGGTAATTCGATGAGCTCGCATAAAGAAACTATTGGTGTTGTCGTGTCAACCTTTTTCGACATATACTATAAATGTTTTGCACTAAAGGAGTATTATTGCTTTGTAATACTGACACAGTTTTTTAAGAAATAAAATTGCGAAGTCGGCGTACTTTTTCAGTAAGGCTCAAAATGCGAATTTGCTTTTTTTTTATTTTTTGCTCTCTGCTCTCTTTGTATAACAGTTCAGATTTCCGAAATTTCCCGGATCGCTGCAACGTGTCAGTTTAACAATGGCCACAAAATATTAATGTCGATAGTGCCGCCAAACACACTACCCAAGAACGCTGAATTAAGGGCCTTTCTCTAAAATGCAATATCGTGAAAGTCAATTTTCTAAAAAAGGCCATCTTCGATCTCCATTAGATTGCACAAAATTAAAACCAAGGCACGTTCTCTACCATAATATAAAGAACATGCTGCATTGTTCCCGTGATGTCCGAGTTATAAAGCCAGGAAATTGGCCAAATAGCAGTTAACGCCTTAACAGAGGAATTCAATGAGCATGTAGCTCCGTTTTCCGGGGGCATCATTTTTTCACTATAAATGATGGCTTCCTTGGGAAGCTCCTGCAGATGTAGGCGAGTTGACGTCAATGGTAAAATCGACTGTTTCTTATCAACTAACAGCATATACGCAAATAGTGTGTTACCTCCGATGATGAACAGCGCCAGAGTTGCGGTGAACGCGCCTCCTTCTGTCTGGATCACGTTGGACAAGAGGTACGGCCAGAATATTGCCACCGGAGCAAACGACAGCAGGACCAAGTACAGCGCCACTGTAAAGGCCGGACATGTGGACACCACGGAGAGCTCTTTCGTGCAAGTATTGTGTTCTACAGCAGTGGCCCCACCAATATGACAGCGGTGCCCGATGCAAAGTAGAAATTCGGTATAGGTTAACGTGGTTTCATGTACACTTATGAGCGTGAGTATTGGCATCTCCAGAAATGCAAGGACGAATGATGACGTGAGCACATACCGGAGCAACGGAATCTAATGAGGAGTTACTAAATGTACGCTCTTGAGAATTCGCTGGCTAGTAATTAAAAGCGAAACCTCCGTCAATGTCAGCGGAAAAGAGGACAGACCGGATCGTCTTCGTTGAGTGCTTCTTTTCTCCGCGTGCTAAAATCATGGCCCCCTTTCCCTTCGACGAGGGGATCTGTTCTATTTTTGCCCTTTAGACACGTTTTTCTAAAATTAGAATATAGCTGCGGCATAAAGACCTAGCCCCTATTTACAGATTTCTTGCTGTTAATTCCATATTGAAGAGGTAAAGAGTCGGCAGCGGCGCTCTTGCACCCTTCGTTGACGACCCTCCTGGCAGTAGTAGTAGTGCACTGGAAGAATACTGAAGACGTCGAAGGCACTCCGTAAAGCTATAAACATTTTGCGTTATGTGTGCCACAAGATTGACAAGAATTTGCCGCTTCGCTTTTACGGACTCGATTCCGTCTACATAAAGGGCTTTTCTAGAAAAGGCGGCGTGCCTGTGTGCATGGGTTGCGCAGAAACGAGAAAGAAAGTTCTAGTCACCCTCTCATATAAAAAATGCGGCTCATCCCTCTGTAAGAAAGCGAAATGCATCAAAAAGAGACGAAGTGAAGTGTCTTCGCTTCGCCTCTCGTGGATGGCGACAAGGTTCCACGCAAAGGGTGACTCGATGCGCGCGCGGAGCCGGGCGAGCGCATCAAGGAAGAGTGACAGAAGCGAGATGAGAAAGAATATGAGACGCCTGCGTACAGCTTCGAGCCCTTGCGTCTCCAATGCAGTGGTAGAACACCGGCCGCCGTTCGGCAATGAGTGGGCTGCTGTGAGTTCGATTCCCAGCACACCAGGAAAAGTTTTTCTTGCTTTTTCTTTCAAGTATGCTACTATGTCACATCCTTTACGGAAATTACGTGTGGCGTCACGGTGGACGCCGGCGTAAAACACTTTCATGTCAAAAAATTAGCCGCCTTCCCGCCCTGCGAACGTGAATGTCCAGCGAAGCTCTGTCGAACACAACACATGCTGACTATGGGGTTCGCGTTTCATACTACGGCTTCCAAATGACGTCAAACGGCCCTTTCGAAAGCAGCCGCCACCTAATATTTACCGGGAACGCGTGTGAAGGTGTTGCCGTTTTTCACAGGCGCCTTACCATCCGTCATGCGGTGGCGTAACGGTTATCCATGGTGCTCGACTGCAACCCAAAAAAGCTCGGCTTCGATCCCGGCGTGGCGGTCGCATTTTCGATGAAGGCGTAAATGCCAGAGGCCGGTCCACTGTTCGTTGTCAGCGCACGCTAAAGGACCCTAGGTAGTCTAAATTTCCGGAACCTTCCACAAAGGCTTTCCTCTCGCTTTCTATCTCTTTCAGTCCCTTTCCCATACCTCCACGGACGCTCAGTCTTGCCATTTGGTCGGGCTCCCGATCCTGGCTGCTGAAAATAGCGTCCTGCGTGTTCAGAAGAAATGGCAAACGAATCAGAGTACCTAGTATTCTATTCTACTATGGGAGAGCTCCGTAAAGCTTTCCACCAAGAAACGGTCGTTGGCGTCCTTTCCTTACCAGAACCACGATCTTCATCGTGGAGTTTCTTCTTCCACGGCCCCTCAAGCGGCCGTGCTTCTTCCTTTTAGATGGGAAGCAGCTTATGGTCGGGGCTATGTCACTCCCTCCATCCATTCATCCGCCGTGTGGCGTCCACACCCGAACTGCGCATGCGCATCCTCCTCCTTTCCTTGCATCATCTCTCCCCTCGGCATTCCTCCTCTCCTCTCCGAACGGCGCGCGTTGACTATGGAACCGCTCTTTCTTCGACGATGATGATGATTGTAGTTCGTTTGTTTCTCCCTGCTGTGTCCTTGTGCTGAGTTTGCGCACTTAGCACTTATAATTGTAGTTCGGTTAGGAAAGGACGCTAATTTCTGCAGCCCATGTAGGGAGCACGGCTAAGCGTCCGTGGGGGAGGGGGAAGGAAGTGAAAGAGATAGAGAGAAAGGCCGTAGTGGAGGGCTCCGGAAATTTAGACCACTTGGGGTTCTTTAACGTGCACTGACAACGCACAGTACACGGGCCTCCGGCATTTTCGCCTCCATCGAAAATGCGACCGCCGCGGCCGGGATCGAACCCGCGTTTTTTGGGTGGCAGCTGAGTACCGTACCCACTACACCACCGCGGCAGTGAACGCTTTACCAGCTCGCAAGGAACGAGAATGCGCCCTCGGCCGCGAGAGACAACGCTGACACAGGCAGCGGGAGATGGTGAATTTTTTTTTTTCTGAGTGGTTTTCAGCTGCTGCTTTTCGGGTACAGAAGTGGCACAAGGTTTCTCAATGAAATCTTCTCAGTATATTGCAGTAAGCAGTGAATATATCGACATTCTTTCAACCCACAATGCTACCTTCCGCAACTAGCACGTGAGCATTTACCAAAAAATTGACGGCAGATCCACGAGGTGAATGATTATGAGATTGGGCGAAGCTCCTGGAAGTAATCATCGGTTAAACCGTGAAATTTCTTCCGTTAATTCGCCCGATAAAAATGACGTGAAACGATTGATTAAATGTTTTATCAAACTTTATTGCTGGTTTCCGTTGTCCTTTCATTATGACCGCTTTGTGGTCGGTGAAATGTAAGCTAAGTGGTTCTTGCACTGGTTGCAGATGAAAACCATTGCTTTACCTGGCGTCTTTCGTTAAGCAGCTGGCGTCTTTTCGTTTTGCTTTAGAAACATCTGGCGTCTTTTCGTTTTGCTTTTAGAAAACATCTGGCGTCTTTCGTTGGTTTATTTCATCAATCAACGGCGTTTTGAACAAAATTTTTATTGTTTAATCACGCACAGGAGAAATCTCACCAGGCACTACCTTGGAGGTAAACAATGGCTGCTACTGGGAATGAGAGACAGCAGAAGTCGGCTTTTAACACTTCTACTTCTACTAACGTTTCCTTCTGGAACATGCCAATGGCTGCTAATGGGGAATGAGAGACAGAAGAATTCGGCTTTTAGTTAACGCGCACGCTGGGATTTTTTTTTATTGTTCAACAACGCACAGGAGAAATCTCCCACCGGCACCACCATGGAGGTCAAAGCGTAAGACTGGTTACGCACTACGACTACGACTACGAGGGACGAACGGGTGCCGCTTTAAGGAGCTTCGCCCCTAAAAGTATTCATTAGCTCAGAATTATTATTCGTGAATACTGAGCTTCTGCGGTATGTCCGAGTCCAAAGAAACATATGCCTTTGGATGACGATGATGATGATTGTGGTTCGGTTTAGGAAAGGATGCTAATTTCGGCAGCCCATGACGGGAGCATGGCTAAGCGTACTCGGCTGCCACTCGAAGAACGTGGGGTCGATCCCGGCCGCGGTGGTCGCATTTTCGATGGACGCGAAATTGTCAAGAGGCCCGTGTACGGTGCGTTGTCAGTGCACGTTAAAGATCCCCAGGTGGTCTAAATTTCCGGAGCCCTCCACTACGGCCTTTCCCTCTCTCTTTCACTCCCTTTCCCCCACCCCCACGGACGCTTAGCCATGCTCCCTACATAAGCTGGAGAAACTAGCGTCCTTTCTTTGGAACCACAACGCATAAATACGTAACGCAAAATGCGTAAATACTAAAAACCGCAAAATAAACACAACAGTTCATGGCGCATGAGAGTTGTAAAGCACAGGCAGTCAAAACTCACGCAGGGTGTCCATGTTTTCGGCAGCTAATCTACATCACAGCGCGAGCGGGTTCCCAGAAATCGTACCTTGCTAGTTAGTAGGTTAATGGATGGTTTGTCGAAAATTTTACTTTGACGACAGCATTCGTCCTGTCTAGTTCACCTTTTCTTGTGCCTGTCATTTTAGCGCTTCAGAGCACCGTAAAGAGCAACTCTGGCGATTTTTCAGTGTCCACAGATCTCAATAAAAATTACAATACAATACGTTACAATAAAAAATTACAATTACAATAAACATACGTTCTTCCTGGTACTGTAAGTACATATGCCAAGCCAGGCAGTTGCAGGTCATATAAATTTCCTAAAAATGAATTTTCAAAAATTTTAGCGGATTCCCTGCGGGCCACTCTCTCTTTTTAACATCATTACCTTCAACGCTGCCTGCCCTGGCAGGCAGGCGGTGGAGAGCAAAAGGGTGATAACTCAGCAGTTAAATCGCCTCCGTCAAGTTCATGAAAGCTGGCGCAACTCAGTATACTGCTCGATGGCATCGCTGCTTTCATTTTTGTGGCACCAGCTCCATATCTATGATGGTAGGGAGGCTGTGACGTCATCGCATACACCGCACCAAGCACGTATCCATTTCGGTTCCTGTTTGAAGACATCGTTCATTGAGTTATCGAAAATTATTAGTGAGTTTCTGACCAAATTCAATCTCCCTACCTGCTAAATGACTGCAGGCGCCATTGGAACACAGCGATAACATAATACTGTAAAAAAAAAACCGGAGTTCCCCTTTAACAGAACCGTGCAACCTCTCCCGAGTATCTGTTCTGCTGGATATACTTCATCCGTCAGAACTCGCTGTAGCAGTTTTGTCGTGGCAAGGAATTTACCACTCACCGAAACCGGTGGCGTTCATATCCGTCTCGTACCCCAGCGAGTACATGGTGAACGATACACCGAAGGGCGGCAGGTACTGCACGAGCAGGTCGAACAGGAAGTGGGAGGACACGTACAGTGTGCCCGAGACGCCCGTCATGAGCTGGAGCTCGAGCGCACCGCTGGTCTTTTCAGCGACGGGGAAGATGGCCATCGTGGACACGGTCAGGCCGAGGATGGCTGGTGGCAGGGTGCCCCAGAAAATTGCGACGGATGTTAGCGATCTTTGCACATCCTCAGAACCTTCCTCTGACTCGCTTAACGTATTTTCCCTGTAGAATGACGCAGTGGTGGTGATGCGGGCCTTTGGAGAGCCAGAGATGGTGCGTAGCAGCGCTGTGCTAATCAGGTTCAGAAGCACGTTTGCGGAAACGCGGCTCGCCGGGTTGTACCAGCCCACGATGCTGCGTAGGAACAAAGCACAAACGTTCTTTCACAATGTGCCATGAAATTCAGCGCAAACATTCTGGAGAGCCACGTAGAAGAACCACGTTGCACTGGCGCTGCTCCCAGTGTGCCGTGCCTCTTCTTGGTGGCTGTCCTGAATGTTTGCGCTGGATTTCATCGTACTTGGAAACATGTATACCACCTAGGCCCAACCGAAGTGCTAATGAAGTTATTTCACAAGAACACTTTCTATTCGCATCAACCTGAGAGTATTATACGAAAGCACAGGCAATGCGAGAAAATACTGAGGCAGAAGGGCTTATGTAGTTACAGCCCTGTTGCGCCTTGTGTTTCATTAGGCTGGCTGATACGTGCTGTTGACGTCCACCGAAACCTTACCTACTTATGCAACCATGAAAATTCACACAAGGATGACCGCTCTTTCAGAGTAATAGTATCGCAGTGAAGCGGCTGGAAAAAACGGCTAGCCAACTTCCCAAAGAGTTGTGTCGGCCTACTTGAGGCGGACGATCCCTATCTGGTTCGAAACTCAACCGCAGTTTCTGACTAAGCTCGCTCGGCGCATTCGTAATGAAGGCATTCTTCATCGACGGGAAGGATCTCTACAACTCTTTGCTGTACCCGCTTGCTCCTTGAGGTCGTCAATGAAGGCATCAAAACATACGGGGTGCTGCGCTTCCAGAACGAGTGTGAGAGAAGTCTGCACAGGTTCTTCGACCTGCTACTGCTGTACCTGCATTCCTCGGTGGCCCTTTTTGCAAAGAAAACCTATGTACACAATAAAGGAGTCTAAATTGAATAAGGTCTCGCTCCTATGCTAAGCGACCTGTTGCGT
The DNA here is from genome assembly GCA_013339685.2 of Hyalomma asiaticum. Lineage (NCBI taxonomy): Eukaryota > Metazoa > Arthropoda > Arachnida > Ixodida > Ixodidae > Hyalomma > Hyalomma asiaticum. The sequence goes on from CM023482.1 coordinate 52,803,006, forward strand.
ATTCGCTTTCACCGTGATGCCAGGAAGATATTGAGGTACGGCGATAGCTACGTAGTCCTCGTTGATTCGGGCACCGATGATTTCACCTCAGTGGCACAGGTCCTCTTCAACAGCTTTTCCAGGACAATGAAGCGTACAGCCCTCACCACGGAGCCGCCCGACAATGACGCTTTGCGCTTTCTGAACCTGCTCCTTTTGTTCAAAACAGAACACTTGTGCTGGAGGTATGCACTTCGCTCCGCATACAGTTTCCTGCCGTTCCCATCACCCCAATCCAGGATAGGGAAGAGGGTAATTCCTACAGGCCCGTGCCCCAATGCCTTGCAAAGATCTTGTATACATACATGAGATCCAAGCGCCGTTTGAGGATCAGTGCATTGACTTTCCAGGGCAGCTTTTCTAAGTTATCTTTTGATTTCACTTCTGACCTGTTAAGCGAGCCTTGTCAAGCAAAAAATCCACGCGGAGCTGATATCCACAATGCACAACGATAGCTGTCATTCCGTACGTTCACGAGGTGCCACACAGGCTGAAGAAGGCGCCGATCAGAAGGGGAGGCCGGGGGTGTTTCTGTTGTATTCTCAGCTACAGTAAAGCTGGACGACCTTTGCAGGGAAGCCACTGAGACTACCAAACGACAGAGCAGTGCGCAAAACATCAAGAGCCCTCGTTCAGCAGCATCACAGCTGTCGTTTAAGGACATTCCCCTGAATTACACCTTTTCGTATGTGGGGCAAACCTGATGGTGCCTCATTCGCCACCTCCTGGAGCACGCCCACCACTTAAAGCAGAAACGCGGTGTCGATCGTGTAAATCGTGTAATCTCACCCAATTTAGCAACACTACTACATTATAGTGATAGTGATCGTGACTGCTTCATGACAGTGAGGATCTGTCATGAGGCTTGCACAAGCAGCTGATGAAGGAAATAAGGCTTACCTATAATCAGGCGTTCGAGAAGGGATATACATTGTATTTTAATGGCTGCCGAGCCATTGCGGTATTGCACTAATGACAGCGCCGATGAAGCTGCACGCGTGGATCATGTGCAAGATATGCGTGTACCCATGTGACACACTAGAGCAGATGCTGCGTGGCCACTTCAATTCTTTGCCAGCCACATCACGCTATTATAGTGGCATTCACCGTACTTCTATAACTCCCGTTCGCATTCTCTGTACCCAGATTTGCGACTTCGATTGCCACGAGAGCTTCGATCGTCGCGAAAAACATTACTGTGCCGCATGTGGCTGGGCGTGACATATACCAATGCGCTTATATACCCCTCACATATACCTCTGCACATCCTATGCAACTTAACGGAGCGAGTTAGAAGCGCACCTCCACCGCCCCGATGGGCGGTTAGTCACTCTGATGAATGTTCTGGGTTGATCGCTTACACGGTCCTGCGTACTCAAGGCTTCAAAGGCGCTGCTGTGCTTCCTGCAGTCAACGGCACTTCCTGTAGCCAAAGCACTAGCACGCGCCCGCGCTAGTGCTTTGGTGGTTTGTGCATGTTTGTTTACTAACTATCCTCCTCTTTATTTTTTCCTGCTTCTCCCTCCTCTATCTAACCTATTAGTCCCCAGGCGCAGGGTAGCCAACCGACCACGCGCGTGGATAACCTTCCTGTGTTTTCATATTTTTTGTCTCTCTCTTTCATGATAGTGACATCATGATATCATGATTGTGATCGAATGAGTGATAGTAATTGTACAGCTAGAGTACGAAGAAGACTAAGAACACAGTCAAGAATGTGAAGACCACTCCGAGACACGACACACAGCAACACACGCCGTGCCGTGTATAGGCAGTACACCCCTCTCCGCTAGATAAGAGACCGATAAGCGCAGGTTAAAGCAAAGAGACCAATAATCAAGGTGACGCCACCAGCCTTCGCGACGTTAGGTCAGTGAACCTTTAAATCAAACGCGGCCGTATTTCATAATGATGACTGTTGACCGCTGTCATTGTGCGTGGTCGCATCTCCACAGCAACTGCCGGCCACACCGGCACTAACAATCACGAGCACCGGGACCAGCTCCTTACTTCAGGCTCTACGTCCTTCAAACTTACGTGGTAGCGTTGAAGCCGATCCCATAGGCATAGTGAGTGTAGTACTTGACAAAGTCCTCGCGCGCTAATTCCACCAGGTCTGCCTCGGCGTTCTTCAGCTTCTCGACAGTGGCGCCCTCGCTGACGGCCAGCTCCTCGAAGTGCCGCGAGAAGTCGTTAGCGGGCGCCTCTTCCACGAAACAGCGGGCGGCACCGAAGTGAGCACTGCTGCGCAGGTCGATCGTCTCTGGTAGGCCCGTACTTGCAGCTGCGCTACTACTATGACTTCTGGGCAGCTGCAATCCGAAGCAAGACAAGTAGAAAAGCGCCACGGGAGCAACCCAGCCGAGCAGGATGGTGAGCGGAGAGCGGGACCAGTAGAGCTGCCGCTTGTAGAGCAGCGCCCGAAAACGCTGGATGGTGTTCGCTGCTGTCGGGATGGTTGCGTGTGAGAGCATGGACGTTTGGTGGGGACCTGCGTATCAGTAAAAAAGTTAAGCTTAATTGTCTATTTTGTCCACGACAGCAGTTGTGTGTGCACTCCAGGCCCAGTTTCGGCGTTAGCGTTGAACGTCCCTTGTATATAATCAATGTTCTTTTTACCGCGGTAGGCGGCGCCAGAAATCCTGCCCACCGCTCCGTTTTGCTTTCCGCTGCTCTATAGTTAACCGCGAACCGTCTTCGACAAAAATGGCAACAGTGCACCGACAACCTTGGTGCAATCTGTTTATACGCAACAAGGTCTAATAGGTGGCTCCAGGCTACCTGACACTACACTGCGAGCGCTCGAGCGCAAGTACACTTGGTTCCGTTTTCTATGTGCGAATCTCGGACTGGTTGCCTGTACCTTACAGGCAATGCATGCGCGCACATACAGGCTGCCAGATGTGCGCGTCACAAATTATATCCATAACATTCAAGATTTTCCTTAAGAGTTTCCACTTTTACCGCCATCTCGGCAATATGCCCACCGCTGAAAAACTTCTTGGGAGATTATCACGGTAATATAGGCGCAGGAACAACAGTCACATTGACACGAGGAGACAGGACAAGCGCTCACTTCACCTTGGTGTCACTAGGCCTCAGAGCCTCGAAGTTCTTTCTGATCGCCTGCGTCGCTCTTGTGTTGTAGTCACCCTGTTCCATGACCACGAATCCTCCTTCTTTATCGGAAAGCAGCAGGCACAGTTTATTCCGTTGGAAGTAGTCCACCACCTTCCCCAGGGGATCCTTGCCACTCCTCGTAGTAGCTGTACCTCCAGCCTTCATGAGCGCATCTACGCCATCCAGCAGGCACCTCTCGTGTTTTTCCTCTGGGGCCTTTCGTGCTATCTGTCGGTTCAGCGAGAGCCATTCTTGTCCCTTCACGTCAGGCTCCAATGAAAGCTTTGGTCCTTTGTTCAGTGTCTTTGCTACATCTTCAGGCACCAACACATCCCCGACCGTCGTAACGTTCTTCTTCGGAGAGGGTGGGGGTGCACACCGCTTCCTTGCTGCCATACGCTGAGTCCAAGCTTCGCGCCATTACTCGACTGATGGCCAAAATGATTGAAGTCACGTGGGCACAGATTCTGCACCAGGAACTACGTATGGCAGCAAGGAAGCGGTGTGCACCCCCACTTTTGTGTTATACGCTTTTGTGTTATAACACTTTTGTGTTACACGGATTCCTTTGAAACAGGGATCAGCCACTGTCTTTTGTGTTTTAATCTCTATTGTCATGTATGAGCTCGTACATTTGGTGTTAGTTGGTTCGGTGTAATGTTGTAGTCCATTTATGCTTGTATATTGAAGAGCAGTGTCTATGCACGATGTAGCTGCCTCCTAAATGAGAATAATTTGTTTTGTTTGATCGCTCTTGGCTCTGACTCGGTCTTTGAACCACTGCTGGCGTTTTGCTAGTGCACCAAAAAGCCCTACAGGTTAATTGTACAAATTCTGTGGGGTATTTTTCAGGGAAGTGATACGTCGCACCTTGGAAACTTTCCCGGCGATTGCCTCCCTTGTCTAACAGCTAGGGATCGGTGATAGGATTTTATACATTCGTCACAGCGCGTTCTGGTGTTATCACTGATAGCATCCACTAGGCCTTCTCTCATAATCGTAGTTGGTTTTGGGACGTAAAACCCCGCAAATCAATCATTGCACTTTCTGATAAGTCTCGGAGAAAAAGAAGTAAATGTTTGAAATAACATCGTTACTTTTCTGTTATTGTTTAAAATGAAGCAATGGATCACAAGCTAAACGATAGATCTTTTTGATAGAAACGTACGAAGGCATGCGGGTACTTGAAATTGCGCATGATGAAACGCTAGACGAATAGAAACTGAAAGGGGACACACTCATGCCCACCACTAGCAGTAGATGTGTGCACCTCATCTTCTTCCACTAGCTTTTTTCTCGGTGCACCCTCAGTAGGCAGATAATACTAAACTTTATTGTGGTCCGAAATAACCCTCACCCCGTTGTTGTAGGGGCAAGACTGCGGGCCGCTCCCACTATGGGACGGGAAGGCCAAGCCTCATCGCCGCGTCGTGGGCCATCTGGAAAGCTCTAAGTAACTACTCAGGGCAGATAGTGTAATGTTATATGAATTCGTTTGGATTTGCATGAAAGTCACGGCCTCAGGCCTCATGAGACTTCGATGTGGCAAGGGGAAAATCCTGCGACACATCCGATATTGGCTAGTTATCTCGCTGAATGTGGAAAGAATATCCCTAAAGACGGGGGGAGGGGACTCAGTCTCCGAAAAGGTCGGACAAAGTCCGTCGTCGGTCCCTCCTGGCACACCGACTTCCCAGTGCCCGGTGCGGCCGGCAAGACCTTACGGCACCCTCGTGCGCTAGGAAACACGTAATGATGTTATGAGTGAGTATGTTACCCTCAAGTGCCCGAGCAACCTCCTCACAAACAGCCCTAGTCTAGAAATCTCGAAGGGCTGCTCTCGAGTCTGTGTAAATTTCTTTTGTCCGACCTAAGGAGCGCTAGCGCAATGGCCATCTGCTCCGCCTTGCAAGCCGACGACATCTTGATTGAAGAGGGCGATGAGACTCGGCCCTTCATGTATACGACGTTTGCAAAAAAACCGCTGGAGTCGCCTTCATATTGGGCAGCATCTACAAAAGATTACTCTGCCTCGTGTGCATGCGCGTACCGCAGAAGCCCAGAGGCGCGAGCTGTCCTCCTGCCAGTGTTGAAAATTCGATGGACGCTCCTCAGAATGGGCAAAACCTTAATAGCCTGCTGCATACTATCCGACAGCTGAACATTCCTATCCTGTAACATCGCCGGAACGATCCCTACCTTAAGCAGGATACCCGTTCCCGCTGCCGTAGATGAAAGTCTGGCAATATGTGCGGGCTACTGTGCTTCGATCACTTTCTGTAACGTGTTGTGGGCGCCTTAGTAGGTTCTCTGTACTTGTACGCATTGGGATACCTAGGACCCTCTTGAGTCTTCCTCAGCTTGTTGATTTCGTGTTTCTGCCGTCTGTGCACGGGAATGATGCAATTCACATGGCTCATGAGAAGCGCGGGAAATAGCCGGAGACGACTATCTTCCTTAAGTCCTCTTTTTAAATGCGAACCATTTCTTAGCGAACTTCGGCGAGTTTGAGCGTATCTGTCTATCTACCTAGCCGCCTACGATTTCGTGCTCTCCTGGCCGTTTCGCTAATCGGATGATTACGAAAATTGGTATGCCACATCACGACTACATGACGAACATAAATGACAGGTCATAACATGAAAATCATGATATGCATGTCATGAGCAGCATGATTTACATGCCACGGTCTTAGGGCTCTCCTGGTCGTTTCGCTAATGGGATGTATGCGAAAATTGGTATGGCACAACATGACTGCCTGACGAACATAAATGGCAGGTCATAACATGAAAATCATGATATTCATGTCATGAGTGGCATGATTTACATGCCACGGTCTTAGTGCTCTCCTAGCCGTTTCGCTAATCGGATGTATGCGACAATTGGTATGCCGCAATATGACTGCATGGCGAACATAAATGACAGGTCATAATATGAAAATCATGAGATGCATGTCATGAATGACATGATTTACATGCCATGCGTTTCGTTAATGGGACGTATACGCAAATTGGAATGCCACAACATGACTGCATCACAAACATAAATGACAGGTCATAACACGAAAATCATGACATGCATGTCATGAGTGACATGATTTACATGCGACGGTCCTGGTGCTCTCCTGGCCGTTTCGTTAATGGGATGTATACGAAAATTGGTATGCCACGACATGACTGCATGGCGAACATGACTGACAGGTCATAACATGAAAATCATGATATGCATGTCATGAGCGGCATGATTTACATGCCACGCGTTTCGTTAACGGGATGTATACCAAAAAAATTGGCATGCCACAAGACGACTGCATCATGAACGTAAATGACAGGTCATAACATGAAAATCATGACATGCATGTCATGAGCGACATGATTTACATGCCACGGTCTTGGTGCTCTCTTGGCCATTTCGTTAGTGGGATGTGTAGGAAATTTGGCATGCAACAATATGACTGCATGACGAACATAAATGACAGGTCATAACATGAAAAGCATAACATGCATGTCATGGGCGGCATGATTTACATGCCAGGCGTTTCGTTAATGGGATTTATACCAAAATTGCTATGGCACAACACGACAGCATGACGAACGTAAATGACAGGTCATAACTAAGAGGGTTCAGCTTAAATTGAGGACGACGCAGCGAACTATGGAACGGAAAATGATAGGTGTAACCTTAAGGGACAAGAAGAGAGCGTTGTGGGTTAGGGAACAAACGCGTGTTAGGGACATACTAATAGAAATTAAGAAGAAGAAATGGGCCTGGGCGGGCCATGTAATGCGAAGACAAGACAACCGTTGGTCATTAAAGGGCAACTCCGGCGATTTTTCAGTGTCCGCTGATCTTAATAAAATTTTCGATATATATTCTCCTTGGCGCTGTAATAATATACGCCAAGTCAGGCGGTTGCAAGTCATTTAGTTTTCCTGGAAACCAATTTTAAAATTTTTTAGCGGATTCTCCTGCGGGCCACCCTGTGTTTTTGACGTCATCACCTTCAACACTGCCTATCCAAGCCTGCAAGACATCAAAAGCAAAACGGCGGTACTTCAGCGTTCAAATCGTCGCTGTCAAGTTCATAAAAGCTGGCATAACTCAATACATCGTCAGGTGACCTCGACACTGTCATTTTTCTCCACATTTCTGACGGCGGGAAGGCTGTGACGTCATCACATACGCTGCGAGAAGCGTCTACCCGTTTCGGTTTCGGTTTGAACACGCCTTTCGGTCGGTTATTTAAAGTTACTGGTGCGTTTCTGAGCAAAATGAACCACCCTGGCTGCTACAGGACTATCAGTACTATTCGAAAACATTGATATCAGAACATGGTGAAAAAACCGCCGGAGTTGCCCTTTAAGGGTAACAGAGTGGATTCCTAGAGAAGGCAAGCGTAGCAGGGGGCGGCAGAAAGTTAGGTGGGCAGATGAGATCAGGATGTTTTCGGGGGTAAATTGGGCCCAGTTAGCACAGGACAGGGATAATTGGAGATCCATGGGAGAGGCCTTTGCCCTTTAGTGGGCGTAGACAGGCTGATGATGATGATGATGATGAACATTAGAATCATAACACGCGTGTCATGACCGGCATGATTTACATGCCATGGTCCTGGCGCAATACTGCCGTTTCGTTAATGGGATTTATGGGCTCCGTCTACTGACCAGAGGGCGCTACGTAGCTCTCGTCGGACGGCTCAGTCGCGCACGGTGGAAACCAAGGCGACAGCGACGAGCGCGTTTCTTCGCTGCTTTCCGGGCATGCTGCGAACCACACGAACGCTCGCGGCGTCGCCCTTTGGAACAGTTTGCCGCAGGTTTGGAGCGCGCATCTCAAAGGAAATAAAACGAAAGAAGGTGGGACGGGCGGTCGCTGCTGCCCAATTTTGTTTCTTCTCTCCGCCAGGCAGTGCATTCTGGCGCTGATGTCGCACATTGAAAACTCGACTGCGCGGAGCCTATACGAAAATTGGTTTGGCACAACACGACTGCATGACGATCATAAATGAGAGGTCATAACATGAAAATCGTGACGTGCATGTCATGAGCGGGCTTAAAGGGATGTATACCAAAATTGCTATGGCACAACACGACTGCATGACGAACGCAAATGACAAGTTATAACGCTAGAATCATGACATGCGTGTATGAGTGGCATGGTTTACATGCCACAGTCATGGTGCTCCTGCCGCCGTTTCTTTAACTTCATATGTACCAAACTCGGTATAGCGAGACAACAATGCAAATCCATTTTACGTTCCTTATGCGTGCTTCGCATTTCCTTGATTCCCACTGCACGTGGGATCTGCCAATTTTTTTTGAAACCCTTGCAATGAGCCCCATTTTTCGTTCAGCATGTTCTGTAAGCTTAGCTTAGTACGCCCGTGCTGACCGTTAGCTTCTATGGCCATGCCAAGCACCCGGACGGAACGAACCCTGCGTATTTCGCACCCGGACGATGTTCGCACCCTGATGTCAACCTCCTCGAGAGGACTCCACCCTTTAGGCTTGGTTCCGCTTCTAGTGAGAAAATATAGTAGCAACTCCGACTTAAAAGGCAAGAACCGAAGACCCATCCTACTGACGTGTTTCTCTGTCCAATGCACCGGATCTTGTATTGCGTCTTCAACGTAGCCGTCCGACACACCAGAGTACCAGAGGGTGATGTCGTCCGCATAGATGTTGAAGCCAATACACCCGATCTGCTCAAGCTCGTCGGCTAAACCCTCCATCGCTATGGTAAACAAGAGCGCCGAGATAACTGATTCCTGTGGCGCACCCTTTTGCCCGAGATCGCAAGGTTGGGATCTCAAACCACCTAATTTGATTCTGGTTCTCCTACTTCCGAGAAAGGACCGCACGAGGTTGTAAAATCGATCCCCCAAGTTAAAGCGGGAGACCGAGCCTGAATATTCCTATGTGAGACGTCGTCGAAGGCCTTTTAGAGATCGAAACCAAGGATGGCCCTCGTGTCCTTGCTGTCTAATATGTCGTGCTTGATGAGTAGCATCACGTCCTGCGCGGAGAGATGAAGACTGAAACTAGGCATGTTTTTGGGAAAGAGACGCGCATCCTCAGTGTGCTTAGAAATCCGATCACATCACATGCTCCGCCACCTTGCCCAAACAGGACATGAGAGAGATGGGCCGGAGAGGCCGGAAAAGAGAACCACTGATCAACCTTCCACCCATCTAGAAGTACACCTGATTCCCAAATGAAGTTGATCTCTGTCGTTATGATTTTAATCGACCTCTCATCTAAAATGCGCAGCGTTTTGTTAGTCACGCCATCCGGTCCTGGTGCTCACCTGCCATTGAGCTTTTGCAATGTTTCGCGAACGTCTGCCTCCTGAAACGGCCTGTCTAAGCCCCTGGCGGATCTTGGTTCACAGTGTGGGCATTTCGTCCCCGGCGGTCCAGCGTCATCCGCCAGGGGAAGATAACTCTATGCCAATAGCGCGGCTTTCGTCATCCCTATTCAGTCGCCTGTCCGCATGTACTATTCTATCCACCACTTGATTCTGATTGCTTTCGGTCTTATTTTCGTAGAGCAGGCGCTTGAGTACCATTTCGCACCTATTCGCACCTGTCCATCCACCACATTACACAGCTCATGACAGTTCTGTATCTCTGGCACTTGGCGGTGTGCCATAATTTCCTTGTTTAGACCGGCTAGCCTCTTTCTAACCCTACTATTGAGCTTTTGTGTTTCCACCTATAGCCAGCAGCGACTCCTTGGCCTCTATAAGGTGTGCTAATCTACTATCCATTTTATCTACCTCGAGCTCCATGTCTATCGATTTCGTCGCTTCTTCGACGTCCCTTTCGACTCTATCCAACCATTCCTGGAAGTTCTCCAGAAAATCCCCTCCTCTTTCCTCCCTGACCTTACGGAAATGATCCCAGCCTATGTATTTGAATGTCCTGGGAGGCTTTCTGCCTACCTGCAGCACGGTGCTAACAATATAATGATCGCTTTCTCATTTCCACTCCGAAGTAAGCCCAGGAAAATTGAGCTGGCGACTCCGCGAATGTGAGGTCCGGAGTCGTATCCTGTGACATAGAATTGCCTATCCTTGTGGGGAAATTGGAATCTGTGATCAACGTGAGGCCAAGATCAGCCGCTGCCTGCCAGAGGCTCTCGCCTTTGCGTGTGGATTGGGAGTAGCGCCACGCCTGACCATGAGCATTAAAATCACTCGTCACACAGATGAGGCCATGGCCCTGCCTGGCATAGAAACCGCCTCAGCCAACAATGAAGTGAAGCGATGCTGCCACCATCCAGGGGAATTCTACACGTTGAGCATGAATATGCTTTGCCTGAGCTCGCCTCTAGGGATAATCTCGCCAAAAAGGTATTTATTTTTGCGCCTACACATGCTTAAATCATGCTCAATAAACGTGTGCAATTAGAGAGTAGGAAGAAGACCCCCCTACCCTCCGGCCCTTTGTTTACGCACGATTTGTAACCCGACAGTGAAACTATCCACCGATACCTTTGCAATAGGATAATCTATGGCCTCCAATCTCTCGACCTGAGGAACTGCTGAAAGACCGCTGCTTTTTGAGAGAAGCCACAACAGTTCCATCGCCATATAGTAAATTTCAATGTAATGTTACTCGTAGCCAGCATTAGAGATATTGACTAATTCAGCCTATTTACTACGATGGGATTTAAGTATCGCCTCAACGCCCTTATTGGTTCTCGGTTTGCCTACCTCTTCCTCCAGCATCGAAGCTGTTGCGCTAAAAGAGGCCGTCGCCTACGCCATGTGCCCTTAATCTCCTTAATCTCTGCGATGTAATCTGTGATTTGCATCTGGAAATCGAACTCCTCGTGCTTGATCTGCTCACTACGTGCCTTTCTCATTGCCGGCCTAACCTCATAACGCGTATTCATTGGAAAATCAACTGCTAGCGACTCCCCTAAAGTCTCGACTGGCCTGTTTTGCCACGATGGAAGGCCTTTGCCACCTTAACTTTCTTCATTTCTGCTATCTCAGCCCTGAGCCGTTCAACGATGCTTCAAATAGTAGCATTCTCCTTTTTGAATTCGATCAACTAGCTGGAAGCTAACATGCTCTTAAGCAGCACCCCTTTTGCCTGTGGCTGGGCCGTTTTCTTGACCTTGGTGGTCCACGTTGCTTGGTCAACCCTTTGCGTTGCGATGCGAACCGCAGCAGTCCTGGGGCTCGACCTCACTGTGGAGGCGGATCTCCCCTTGCATCCTGATTGGCCGCCTCTGGATAGGGAGCACCCACGCTGAATCACACTGGTAACCCCTGGAGTGACCATGCGCTGCGGCGGGGAGTCCTCTTCTATGTCGTGGTCTCGTTTGAAACCTGGATTAGTCTTGCTTCTTATTTTCCTTTCTCCCACGATACACCACATACGGGATGTAGAAACGCTGCTTCCACTTCCTGTCTCTTGTGACACGTGCGCCTCCGCACAGCTTGCACGTTGGCTCGCAATCGTGCTCCTCCGACGCGGACTGCTTGCCGGTCCTCTGCATATGATGTCATCTGGCATAGGGCATGCGTCAGCACAATGTCCTTCCTGCCTTGCCGCAAGCGTAGCATACATCTGTGTGCCTTCTGAACAGTATGCAGCGGAACATGCTCGCACCACAAATAACGTGATTTGCAACTTTGTATCCGTAGAAAAGAATCACCACCGCTTTCGAGTTCTCGATTCGTCTAGCTTGAAGAGCCGCTGGGTTCCTGACATGAACAATGAGTGCCTGAAGACTCACCGGGTCTAACCCTCGTATGACCCCCTTGCATGTGTCGTCCGGGGCAGCCATGTACGCGTTGACTTTGTACTTCACAAGTTCTATGACAACCCTGGTTATCCTGGCATGCGCTCTGGCGTTCCCCTCCGCTTGAGTGCTCAGCACCGCAATTTTCTGCATCGCATTGGGACAAACTATGTCCTTGGTGATTTGTTCCTCGCCAAAACCCGCCGCCCTGACCAGGGCGAAGGCAAACTTGATTTAGCTAACATTCTTAATGCCGAGGCCATTGGGTGGACGGACAGTCACGCGCAAGTGGTCTTTCAGAAATTGTCGGAGTCTTGAAGCAGCTATGACTTGCTTTTTCACCTTCGTGTGCAACCGACGAGGCTGGGACAGCGTCTCCACACCGGGCTTCGTGTTCCGCGCGTCACCCGTGATTTCGGGTATGGTTTTGACTTTCCGTCAACTAACAGCTGTGGTCCAACCAGGAAATTGAAGTTCTTCAAGGGAAACACCTTCCCTGTCCACCGAAACTTGCAAAGACATGGCGCACGCGTCTGCACGACGGCAAAAGGAGGGAACGCACCCCGGGCGTCTCCGCAGCTGTGGCGAACGCCCACGCTCTGTTGGCGCGAGCAACTAAACTTAGCTTGGCGGCCCCTCGACTCTGGCAAGAAAGTCCCTCCAAAATGAAGAAAAAAGCGCCTACCTTCCAGAACGTGTGTCCACGTGTTCTCGACGAATACGCGTACATGATGATGACCTTCGGTGGCTGGTATCCAAAAACTCCCGAAGAACATTCAAAACGACAGACACGATATAAGCACGTCCGTACACGTCAGCAATCGCAGCGCCCTCCCTCATGCAGCGTCAGTACCGGAGCATTTATTTGCAAAACGCATTGTAACTTAGGATAAGTTGTTTTAGGGGCGAAGCTCCTTAAAGCGGCACCCGTTCGTCCCTCGTCGTAGTCGTAGTAGTGCGTAACCAGTCTTACGCTTTGACCTCCAAGGTGATGCCGGTGGGAGATTTCTCCTGAGCGTTGTTGAACAATAAAAAATTCGCAGCGTGCGCATTAACTAAAAGCCGAATTCTTCTGTCTCTCATTCCCCATTAGCAGCCATTTCGTGCGTCCCCGATGTATGTAGTAGTAGTAGTAGTAGTAGTAGTAGTTAGTAGCAGGTAGCCACCGGCGCGTGCCTGCTGGAGCGCACGCACGCGCCGAGGGCGAGCGCGTGGCACCTGGCGCTCGCCCTCGCCGCGAGCGCCGGGAGCCACGCGCTCCCCGGCAAACTCGACACTGCCCCGGCAAACGCGAGAGACAACGTTGGCGCAGGCAGCGCCTCCTAGCGAGTTTCTTGATTGAGAAATACCGACTGCTCGCGTTGGAGAAGCGTTCACCGGCAAAACCCATATATATATATATATATATATATATATATATATATATATATATATATATATATATATATATATATATATATATATTTCACTTGTGCACAATGCACAAGTGAAATCTCCCACCGGCACTTCATTGCAAGTCAAGATCCAGTGTATATATATATATATATATATATATATATATATATATATATATATATATATCGTAAAATGGGGTTACTTTGTGACTGCAGGGGTTACTTTGTGACACACGCTCGTTTTTCTGTATTTTAAATCTCGCGCCACGACCAAACACCGTCGAAAAGCTATGAGTCACTCAAAAAGCTCGCCTGACCTGCCGGGCCACCTAGCGGCAGCCTGCCGACGTTTCCGCGCTCCAGAGCCACTCTATACAACGACATCTTAAATCGTGTTTTGGCACGCATTGTTGAAGCGCCGTAAACTTTGCGTGCTCGACCCGTCCGCACGACAAACACAGAGAAATCAGGTATGACCTTCTGATCGTTAACATGTTGGCTAAAATAAACTGTAATATAAATTTAATCACGTCATGTTTGTTTAAGGTTATAGAAAGGAAACTGAAATGTTGATACTTCGCTGGGTAACTTTGTGACACGCCAACTGTCACAAAGTTCCTCTAGTATCAGAGCTAGACGACCTAGCAAGAGGTCTTCTCTTGATTGATTGATTTGTGGGGTTTAACGTCCCAAAACCAGTTCTGATTATGAGAGACGCCGTAGTGGAGGGCTCCGGAAATTTCGACCACCTGGGGTTCTTTAACGTGCACTGACATCGCACAGCACACGGGCCTCAACATTTCGCCTCTTCTCTTGAGGACGACAGCGCAGAAGATAGCAGTGACAGCGAATCGCCTTCAGATGGTCAGCGTGGCGACAAGAAAAGGCGGTCGGAAGGAGATACAAGTGAGTCCGAGGTACTCTGCGGAAGTCTTGACAACCATCGGAAACGGACACTCCTACCATCTCCACGATTCCAAATAGCAACGTCCCGAGGGTCCGCAGTACGGGTTCCGGGGAAAGCACCTTCAAGGTGGATGACTTTGTCGTAGTAAACTTCGAAGGACAACTTTTCCCGGGAAGATTGACGGAAGTCAAACCTGCGGGGTACATCGTCAGCACTATGGAGAAGACCAAAAAGAATTGGAGATGGCCCGACCGCGAAGAAGCCATTTTGTACTCAAAAGAAGAAATTTTGTACACAATGAATCCCCTAGGCTGGTAGGCAAGCGAGGCATCTTTGAGGTAAAAGATCTTGATTGAGGAGGTACATGTACGAATAATTTGTAATACCATTGTAACATTGCCAGAGCAGAAACCAATTGTACATAACGCAAATAAACTTTTGATGGGGTAACTTCATGCAAGCCATTCTGCAATCATATTCATTCTGCAATCATATTCAGCCAAAAACAACGTTGTCACAAAGTTGCCCCACACGACGGGGCAACATTGTGACAGCTTTTAACCTGAATATAGCCGTTTGTGTTAAAGATGCGGATTTGTAAAGCACACCGTTGTGTGAGGGAAGGCTTTAGCAACGTTATGCTACTATTCATTCGCCTTTATGTTGATAATTGTTCAGCGAGAGAAAGAAAACATACGAAATCTGTCACAAAGTAACCCCATTTTACGGTATATATATATATATATATATATATATATATATATATATATATATATATATATATATATATATATATATATATATATATACACACTGGATCTTGACTTGCAATGAAGTGCCGGTGGGAGATTTCACTTGTGCATTGTGCATAGTTGAACCGTGAGGATTCGCAGCATGCGCGTTAACTAAATTAATCCGGAACTCGGCACGATCTACGATGCACATCCCGAGCTTCGCCCACTCATCATCATTCACTCCGTGGATATGCTGTAATTTTTTTTTGAAAGTTGATCCTCGCTAGGGTAGGCCAGCTTCCTCTCCTGTCTGATTGCCAGTTAGTTGCTGTTGTGGTTGCTGTGATTGTTCTTCCCTCTCGCGTCAAAACGAAGGGAAAAGTTTAAGAAATCGCCTTAAAGCCTGGCCTCAGACCTAGGTCTGCTGCATGAGAGATGTTAACGACCTCCTCTCCTACGCTCCTATGGGAGAAGTGTTATTAAAAGGTCAAATGTGCAGAGGATATGCGAAAGAAGCAAGTTCGAAAAATATGGAAAGCGCGAACTTCTCGTCGGATTTTAACGATTGATGTTTATCATATTTTTAAGGATGAAATAGCTGTAATGGCCTTTCCCGTAAACATTTACTGTGTAAAAAGTAACTATTACGGCTATAAGTTTCTATACTTTCAATGAAAGTAGTTACATGTACAAGTTACTGAAAAAACGTAACTAATAACCGGTAAGGCTTTACTAGTAACTAGTTGATGTCCCAGACTGATCATGATCATGTCATCTTCTCAACACTTACATTCCCGCATGTATCCGTGAGAGAGCGGCTCTAACTGCCCTTCGTGTAGTATACCAGCAGCTCTCGCCCACGTTCTATGGGAACGTTGTGGGAGCATCCCATTCTCCCTCTCACCTTTCGTAATCTCCCTCACCTGAAACGTGCAATCACCCCCTTCGACACAGAGACGGCAAAAACCGTGCCGAAAATATTCGACACGCCCAGGACGTCGCAGGCTGCGTTCCGCCACTTAATGGGCAACGTTACCAGTTCTGGCTTAGGAAATAACACAGCTGTTCCTCTTTCTCTCTCGATCTCTGTCCAGAGGTGTCAGTTAAGGGAGGACGGAAAGGAGAGGGGGGGGATGAAAAAGAAGAGCGTTCAAGATATCTCTCGGGTGTCTTGATCGCTCTTGCGTCGCTCATTATAGTCAGCGAACATACTTATTTGATTCATTCATTCGGTCACACAAAAGCCCTTCACGTCGAGCAGGAGATGTTGCAACTTACTTTGAGATCTTACGTCCAAGTGCGGGTCCTCATCGCCATCATGGGGAACCCAGAGCTTGTTTATTCTGAAACAACATAAAACAGTCGACTCTGATACCTTGTGCGCACGCCTCAGCTCTACGCCACGTTCAAGATTAGCGCCACTCCTCAAAAACGCAATGTAATGACGGGCAGTGTAACAAATATGATTTAAGTAAGCCTAAATATGAAACAAGTGATACGCCGAAATACGGGTGTGATTTTTAAAACTGCCGTGTAATCCAGAGCACTAGGCAACATACATCAAAGTAGCGGAATGAAGAGGCGAAAAAGATGTGGTTGATCCCTCGGTCATAGGAATCGGTATAACACAAAAGTGAAAACTGTCTTTGAACATAAGCGGCATTCTGGCGAATCGAGGGCCGCGAGATGGGTTGGGTACTCTGGACGTGTGAACCTTTCGCATGTACATCATATCATCGGCAGTTCGACACTGCACAGGGATCTTCGACAGTTGAACACAAGAGAAAGCTCTCGAACGGCACATTTCTCCGGAGACAATGAAATGAACGCGCCAGCGCCCTGCGCAAACCTGCCCTGAATCAGGAGCATCTACAAATGGTGAAACCTTGCACGCGTAACCTAACTGTTTTTCGGCGCATCGTTTTGTGAACGCACACTTTGCTGGGCGAAAGGCGCATCATTTACTTGTCGACAGCCGTCTTTGCGTTCCTGGAATAAAGCGCGTCACAACGCAACTGGCTATGACATACGTAACACAAGACATTATGTAGCGTCCGTGGCTGAAGCAACGCGCTGACAGAACGTTGATGCGTGCGCGGGGATAGAGGCTTCGAAACTACCTAAACGCTAACTGCCAGCTTGTATAGTAACGCGACAATTTACCACTTCGCTCTATCGTTCCTAAGTGGCAGTACCACCGCTGAGAACCGAGAGTACAGTGAAAGGGAGGCGATGTTAATTTAATAGCAGTTTTGCTGGCTAAATACGTTTCCTTTAATCGGACATCAACTAGACGCCCCACCACGGTGGTCTAGTGGCTATGGTACTCGGCTGCTGATCCGAAGGGTCGCGGGATCGAATCCCGGCTGCGGCGGCTGCATTTCTATGGAGGCGAAATGTTGAGGCCCGTGTGCTGTGCGATTTCAGTGCACGTTAAAGAACCTCATGGGTGGTCGAAATTCCCGGAGCCCTCCACTATGGCGTCTCTCATAATCAGAGTTGGTTTTGGGACGTTAAACCCCACATAACAACATCAACTAGATGCAGATTATAAAGCGGTCTAGTAGATATATAAAGCCCGTTTTTACCTCTATATTCCAGGTCTAGCTGTGGCGTCAATAAAGAAAAAAAAAAGTCTAGCGGTGGCGTGGTCGGTAGCGCTTCCATCTCCTACCGCCACACCCAGGCTGGTTGTGGGTTCGAATTCCGGCGGGTGGGACTTTTCCAATCTGAAGTGCGCGTCTATTTTTCAGACATCTACTTCCGTTACGGAAGTACGTCACAGATTTCTTGGTGGACCCCGGCATAAAACAATTTCGTATTTTTTAAATATCTTTACCTCTATTCCAAGTCGGTGGCGTTGTCGGTAGCAGTTCCATCTCCTACCGCAACACTCTGGCTGGTTGTGGGTTTGTGTCCCAGTGGGTGGTACTTTTTCAATCTCAAGTTCCTGTCTATTTTTCAGACATCTACTTCCGTTACGGAAGTACGTCATAGATTTGTTGTTCTATCCCGGGATAAACCACTTTCGTGTTAAAATGCAATAATGAAGTGTCGCTGTCGAAGCTTTGATGTCAACTGGTAGGCGTTTAAATAAACTTTAAAACTGATACGTCACCATCTTCACACCCTCTGACCCTAAGAACATGTTCACAGGCAAGGAGCCCATTTGAGCAGAGAAAGCATTCTTTATGCCAAGTTCGGATTGCACCTCCCCTTTGTTGAGTGAACGGATACGTTAAGCTGTACTGTCAATTGCATGCGTATTCCTAACAGCTGTAGGCCCCTCATCGGTGCCTCCTTACTTGATATACGCGTCCGTCATTGTGGCCACGCTGACACCGAAGCTCGTGATTCCCAGGCGCTCGCCTTCTTCCTCAAGCTTCTGGAACATCTTTGCGAAGCCCTTGTGCTCGGTGGTCTGCAGCGCCAGCGTCGTGGTGCCTTGCTTGACGTCCTGCAAGATGGCGTTTGGCGCCGTCTCCCGGACGATATCCAGCGTCTCCTTGAGGTCGAAATCGGGGGACTCGGTGTTCACGTTGATTGTGTAGCCCACACCTGCACCATGCAAGGGTAGGGATGGTGTTATCCTGACACATATGGCAGTCAGAGCTATCATGTGAGCGCGTTGTAGTTAAATCGTAGTTTACCATTTTTCTGACGGATTTTACTTCGAGAAATTTGATTCTTTTTTTTCTGAAGCGCTGAACCCACGGCGGAGGGCTTGCCTTCGCAGGTGATCCGGGAAACGGTGGTACACTTTAAAAAATTATTTCCGCTGTAGACGGCCACACCTGTTTTTTGGGACACAAGCTCCATAAAGTCCAACTCCGGCAATTTGTCGAGATAAATAGATCTCAATAAAATTCGCTGGGTACGTTGATTGGCAGACTTTCGTCATTTGTACTAGATTACATGCTCGAGAGAGGGACACTTTGCTTGAAATTCAGTTTTGACTGATTGCCTCAAAGAGCGCACAACTGGCTTCCTACAGTTATTGGCCACACTGTGTGTTGACGTCATAATGGGCAGAGCGACAGTGCACTGTACCGTACGACTGGCCTTCGAGATCTGCGTGTGCCGCCAACATTTGCGATAATACCGCCAGGGGAAGGGCGCCTGCGCTGTCGCAGACGGGTTGCCTGATTTGACGTCACTGGTGGGTTAGATTTCGGTTTCGGTATTGCGCTTTTTCGCATTTTCTGAGCATTTCTGCTATCAGGAGTGACAGGGGCGCCTCAGGAACATGGAGTCGCCATTACCTTGACATGTCCGAAAAATCGCCAGAGCTGGCTTTTTAAAACTATCTCCTTAAAAAAAGTGAAGTACGCACCGCATGACTGCTTGAGGAAGGCTGGCGTGCCGGCGCACACGAGCTTTCCCGAGCTTAGCATGACGATCCGGTCTGCAAGCACCTCGGCCTCCTCCATGTCGTGAGTAGAGAGCAAAATGGTCGTGTCGTTTCTGACCTCGCTCAACAGGTCCCAAATGCTGCGTCGCGTTTCGGGGTCCATTCCGGTCGTTGGTTCATCCAGGATCAGCAGCTGCGTGTGCATGGCGCGCCAGAATTGTGGCCTCTATAGCTCAGCGCTAAGTGGCACTAGCTCTCTTATGGATAACGTGGTCTTAATGCACACTGGCGGAAAAACGCGCGTGGCGCACCGCCGGCGGAAATACGCGAGCCTCCGAGGCTGCCGCGCATCAGGACTTTCGGACCGCGAGAGCGATCGGTCCATGCGCGATTTCTCACGGCGCGCCGCGTGCCGCACGGGAGGAGACCAATACAGAGCGTCCCCGCCCGTGACGTACGCGTTCTATCGCGGAGTCATGCGGACCCGCCCGGAGGCTCGTTTCGTACCCGTGCGGTGGCTCGCTTGCCTCTCGCGCTCGTTCGCCCGAAGGAGGCGGGATTTCGCGGGGCTATTGCCGCGGTTCGCCGCGAGCAGTGTGGCCGTGTCGCCGCAGAAGCGTTTTGCCACTGGCGGTGCGCCGCGCGCGTCTTTCCGCCAGTGTGCACGGGCCTTTATGCTATGGCCTTTCTCATCCGCTCCACCTGCGTAAGGCCCGTGCACACTAGGGGAAAAACGCGCCCGGCGCGCCGCCCTGCGGCAAACGCGAGCCTCCGAGGCTGCCGCGCGGCAGAGTTCTCGTGCCGCGAGAGAGATCGCTCCTTGCGCGAATGCTCGCGGCGCGCAGCGTGCCGCCGAGGAGACCAATGAGAGCGTCCTCGTCCGTGACGTACGCGCTCCATCGCGGAGTCATGCGGACCCCCCCATCGCCCGGAGGCTCGTTTCGTACACGTGCGGTGGCTCGCTTGCGTCTCGTGCTCGTTCGCCCGAAGGAGGCGGGATTTCGCGGGGCTGCCGCCGCGGTTCGCCGCGTGGCTGTGTCGCCGCCGAAGCGTTTCTCCGCCGGCGGCGTGCCGCGCGCGTTTTTTCGCTAGTGTGCACGGGCCTTTAGGTGTGCTCTAAGGTCTTCCCATTTGAAAAGTAAACCCTATTTGACAGCTCTTGCAATGTGGCGATAATGAATAGCGTTCCCAGCTATTAGATCCCACAGAGGCCAAACTGTATCGTGGGTGCAACACTATAGTCTACCGCGCATTACGTGGGCGATAAAATGCAACCAATATGCCTACCACGTTTCACAAAACGCAAGTGCATCCTTCGTACGTTGAGTTCCACACTGACTTTACCAACACCCCGACATCGCATTTATGTGCCTTGGTAGCGGACGCAACAAATGGCCGAACGTGAACCTTGACAGGGGCTTGACAGGGTACAGTGGCGCCTTGAAGAGACCACAAGGGGCTCCGCGAAGGAGCGCCACCTTGTAGAAGAGCTCGGATGTAATGCATATGAAAACAATACTTTGTCAGCTGTAGATATCGGCACGAAAGGCGGTTGCAGCATGCGTCGAAGAAAGCAGGTAAGGTAATCGAACTATTGAGATGTACACTATCGCGAAGAACGAAAAATATACGGGCGACCAGCGTAATAATAGACTGCAACAGAGATATGCAGCATGGTTAGAAAATGCTCGCTAAATGTCGCCATTCCTTTTGAACTTGGATGCAATTGAAAATGATGGCTATTTCGTTGGCGCACCACCCCGTCCTGGTCTCCCTGTCCTCTGATATCGCGCACGCACAAAGAGCAGAGAGAGAGAGAGATTCTTCCTCCTAGAGTACAGCGAAGAAAAATCGGGTGTAACCTGCAATGTACACGTGTACGGTTACACACATCTATGTCAAGTTGCGCCTGGTTGTGAAATAGCGCTGCAGGAACAGCCAGCGTGTAAGAATCACTCATACTCATTTACTTTAATAATTGTTTAATGTCTCAGACTTGTGTTCTGCTGTGATGTTCCTATGTCAGTGCTGCGCACAGTCAAATTGTACAACGGGGGACCGGGCTTAGTCAAGCCGCACTGACGCAACTTTTTTTGAGATGAAGTTCTGGTTTGGTTTCATATGACCTATACCGTAAACCCGCTTAATACAACGTGCATAAATCCCACGTCATGTTACACGCATAATTTTCTGTGCGAAGATTACCCTAAAGGTAAACACAACAATTCAGCACGTGTGAAACTAGTGCAGGTATCAGCTAATTTCGTTCGTACATCGGCAAGTGAAAAA